>JARJDZ010003885.1:0-11690 GCA_030264555.1 Aleochara sp. GC000083 | reverse complement strand
TGGAAATTGGAAATAACTTGCGCCATTTTTCACATTTTGTTATTATATTTTCCAGCATCGACAGACGTTGACGTTTCCACTTCCCTGGAGGTTTCAAAACAACTATTTCTTATTGTTTGTGTTCGTTCTTCCACCAGAGAATGTCCAAATGTTTATATAATGTTACTAAAATGATATTTTCTTATGTTTCTTAATATTTATACCTTTATTTGTTTTGTATCCAGTTTTCTTTGCTCTGAAACAATTTCTTGTTTCTCAACCTTATCCCGTTTCAATTTCTCCCATATTTTTTGCCAAAATGTAATTTCTAGCAAAGAAAAAACGAAGATTAAACCTACAAAAAACAAATGCAAAGTTGCTTGATGAGATAACACGAAACAAACGAAGAAACGGAAAACATTGATAAATTGGGCGTATTCCATGTACAGAAGAAAAATCCTGGAGGGGATCCGGGAATGCCAGGAGGTGCTAAGACAAGTTGAAAAACTTTTTGCCGGAGGCTTTAATAACAATCCATTTCGGGATAACAACAGGATAAAATCCTGGAAGAAGCGCAATTTTCAATTGCTCCACAAACTTTCCCTGTTGCTGTTATTTATGTTCCAGACCAATTTACATAAATACAACCAACACTCTGCAATTATAAAAAATAATCATAAATTTCAAATAATACTTAAAAAAAATTACCTAGTAACGACATCTATTGATGGTATTAGTACCAAAAATCAATATCCTTTGATGTCCTCTACGAAAAATACAAATAATTCATATGTTTTCCTGTCTTGGCGGAACAACAAGAGTCTTGGCGCATCAAACGACCTCCCTTTGTCCTCCTCCAGCTTATTTTTCATCGTGATTCCATGATATGGTATAAAATCTCCTCCAAGTGGAATTCTTTCGTTTCATCCGAACACAAAATCCTCTCAATGCACGATGTGGGTCTTTAACATGCGTATTGTTGTTGATCCAGCCAAACGGAACGTTTGCAACATTGTGAGACATCATTTCAAGACGCAAACATGCAGCTTCATTTGCGTTGGAATGTCTTCTTGCACGTTGCGCATTTAATGAAAATAGCATGACATAGAAAACTCGAGCACTGAAGTTGGCGACGTTCGACCGGAAATTATTATATAATAAAGGTATAAATATAAAAAAATACGATGAGTAGTGCTCGAGATGCGCTCGAGAAAACTTGCGGAGAATTTCCACGACGAGTGGATCGAGCACGTCGAGTTGAACGTGGAATATTTGCAGAATTCGAAGATGATAATGCATGGAAGTCGATGACTTCATTGCAATTGCAGAGATGAATTTATCACTTTTTATATTCCTGATGCGTTTGTTTGTTTCCATGGCAACTAAGATCTTGAATTGTTATGCTCAGGTTACACGATTCTTCAATGTCTAAAAATAATAATTTCATTGGAAGAAATATTTCAAATGTAAATTCAAAATGTACGATTGTTGTTGGCTTCGTTGACTTGTTATATGAAACAACAAATTTCCGCAGAAAATATGGCGAAGTTGTTGGGTCCAAACATAAATTTAGCTTATTTATATTTATGCAGCATTTCTAATGAAAACCTCGGTGCGTTTATCGACGTCCACCGAAGCGTATATTATTGTAAATTTTGACAAATGGTCCAAATATCGCGTAGGTAAACAACGCATCGATGCACAAAACCATCCGTCCAACAATAAACGTATCGATTCGATGCTACAAGAGCCATAACGCTGTAAAACATTGGCGAATGTCCGCGCTCAAAATGATGCATGTACATTTTATAAACTCGGTGCGACTTGTTATCATGTCAGTTAATTCAACATAAATATTGCCGTCCATCGAGGGAGTTCGCATCCGGTTATTTGTACATTTATAGCGTGCTCGTTTGTTGGTGCCGCTTAATCATGATAAATGTTATTTTTGCATTCCATGTACGAAAAACGTCGAGAAGCCAACAACAAATCAACAAAAGCCGTAGATCGTAGATGTCGATGATTGGGAATCGCAATCGCAAAGCGAACGCTGCAGACAGGAAATTAATTTGTTTCGAGCTGCTTTCATGTGTTTGGCCAGCAGCACGCTGAAGAAGCTCCGTTCGAGTCCGAGTAAATACTACAATATCAAAAGATGAAAGATGATAGAGTCGTCTCGGATTCGTCCAAGACGATGAGGACGATGAGGACGCTCGGTGTGCTTTTTGATAAATAAAAGCCGGCGACCTTTTTATGACTTTTTTACGGCGCTGGATCCGTTTCAGCGCGCTCGCCGAACAAAAGACGAGAAGAGCACGATGAAAATTCCGCTTAATATCGCTGAAAATATGACGGCGTTAATTTCTTAAAGGAATGATCAGTACTTGGCGCACCAGCGGCAGCTACGTGGAATTCTTCCTCGTGCCATCGCAACGAACGGTGTTCACTTCACTAATGAAAATGCTTGCCTCCATCGTCGTTGATTTCGTCCCCCAGGATCTTCAACCTTAACCTACGGTAACGTACAATTTTTAAAAACATTATTGCATTTATCATCCAGCAAGTGGATGTACTTCACCTCAATTAATTCGTTTTTGTTTCCTCTTCTTCCGCCAATTTCCGTAATGTGCAATTTTCTTCGTTTTTCATTTTGGTTTTAATCTTTCTTGCCTTTTTGAAAATGTAAATATTTCCAATTAGAGAAACTGGCTGTATTTCCAACGCCGTAGTTTTAATTATGTGTTACAGCGGGTAATTTGCCTGAGCTGGTGGAGGCGTTTACGAAGTGCAATGCCAAAAAGTAAGGAAGCGCGCAGCCAGCGACTGTTTAAACGACATTAGCCGGGTGCTTACGTCCAAATTGCACCTCGGTTATTTAGTATCTTTAATTAACTTGCATTCGAGCAACCGATTACCAATTTAAATGTGTGCGCGCGCGCGCAAACTGCGCTCGTAATTCACCTCTTCGCGAGCTTTTCCGGCTGCTGCCTGTGCTGCTGTTTACGAGTGCTTTCTTCGGCAACAATTTTCCACGATGCTCGTCGGAGAGGTTCCCCATCCATCCATCGAGTTCACATTGTTTTCCCAGCCTTCTTTTCTGCGCGCCATTCGCGAAAGTTAGTCGAGCCAACGCCAACTTTCGAATTAAACTATATCAGCGAAGTTTGTTATTTGTTTCAACTCATTTAAGTCAATTTTCACGTTTTTGGTTTTTTGCATTGCGTCTACAAGCAACCCATTGTGTCTCCTCCAAGAAATGTGCATTGAATTCGTCTAAAAAAATGAAAGTTAAACTTTGATTTGATTTTGAAAATTCATTTTTACCTGGTTACTATAGGCAACCCATCATACAAGCTGGATCAGCTGTTCATTAATCAAAAAATTTTTCTTTGAAATTTTCTATTATTTCTACTAAATTAATGATTGTATCTGCTAAATGCCGGTGCAACTTCTTGAGAACTTGTAGATTTTCGATTTCTTCCCTCAAAATTAAAATTGCCTCATTTCAAAAATAGTCCAAGGTCCACAAATATTTGACCAACAATCTACAAAGAAAAATGTAAAAATAAATAATAAATGGTGATAATTCTGATGGAATTAATATAAATAAATAATCACCTACTTCATAATTACAACTTTTTTCGTTGTTGCGATGTTGAGTAGTATTTGTTCTATGGTTGAGATGAATGCAAATACCAATTCCGAATGTAACACGCAATTTTTTCGCCACGCATTGCTTGTTATTGAACGCAAACATTGACTCGTGCGGGCCTCGATCGGCAATATTTGCAAATGAATAATTTGTGTACTCAAGTATTCCGTATTTGATTTGGCAAAATTGTAATCGGTTTAAATGCATCCGGGAATCGCTTTCCGGTCCCAGTATTCGGGCATGTATTTGGCATTCATGATTCCATTCGGCGGTAATCTTATTATTTATTCCCACGAAATAAATGTCCTCCTGCTCCTCCCACTGCAGAACGCAGATCGGCGACCAGAAAGAACCGAATTCGTAGAACGTGCAGGGATTTATGCGGCTTAGATGTTTATGTATATGATCCGGAACAGAACCAGCGACCAGGATCGTGCATCAACTGAGATGACAAGCAGCGTGATTGTTCTTCGCTTTATTCCATTGGGAGCATTCGCCCTTGAATTCGCTCCTCGCGTGCAAAAAATCGGCCGATGCGACGAATTCAATGCGGTGTGGTGGTCATGGACGTCGAATTCGCACGCTGAAAGTCGCCAAACAAGTCGAATCGATCACTTGCGAATCAGCGGAGCATGAAATTTGTTTGAAGCTTTTTATGCGATCGTATACACACCATCGAAATTGCGTTGGCACTGATGCCGCCAAACGTGGAGTTTGGTGGGGTTTGAGATTCAGCTAGATTCAAAATTTCCTAAAAATGTTGATTCACATTTCCATAAAGTCGTTAGCACTCCATGCCCGAATGATTGGATTCAAATTAAACGCATATTGCTCCGAATTCTCCATGTCTCGCTCTTCCTCTTCCTTCCTTCCTCAACATCAACAGAATTAGGAGGAAAAGGAGGAAAAACTGGAGTTATATCTTCATTTTCAAGCCACGAGTACGTTTTTCAAAATGTCCTCATTTGAAGTGATTTATATTACGGATCAGTTCACACGTCATTTCCTGGACTTCTTCATCAATTTACCCTTGATGTACATCATTTCCACTTGGATATCATGAAAGTCATTATCCTTCTCACCGCTTTATCCAATTTGATATCACGTAGAACTACAAATTAAAATGAATGTTTATACAAGACTTGTTATACCGCAGTACTTGTTAAATATTACTCACTAAGCGGCTGGACTTCCCACAAAGTTTTATCAAGTTATAAAGAAAGTTTATCGGCCTGCAAATTCGCATTGCACCTGAACGGGAATCAACAACTCGAGCGTGAAACGAGATCAAAATTAAAATATCGCTTTTTCTTCATAATGTTGCAATCAAACTTTCCTTGCTACCATTAGCATACTATAGGCAACCAGCAGTACACCTTTTCTCATTACACTAGTAATTAATTTCTTAACCAGGCTAATAATCTTCATACCAGTACGTAATCATCCAGAGACCATTCCTACAACGAATTATGCATGTTAAACCCTCATCACTCTATGTCCCGGAATACTTGCATTAGTAACAGGACCTGGAAATTATTGTAGGCCACCCGCGATACATCTCGAATCAGATTTCTATAATTGAGGCCTCAAACAGCTTAATTCCAGCGTAATTACCAGTTGGGCCAGGAACCACACGAGAAATCTATAAATTTAATACAATGGTAAGATATGTACTGATTATCTTAACCTAATTAGTCATCTCACGTGCTCGTCGTGTTGTTTTGCGAACATCTGTTTCACACCCCTCGGAAAGTTACGATTTGTCTAGTTTCTAGGTGGCAAATGATGAGCATATTAAACTTGCCCTCGCTATTATTCCAGCACACGAAGCACACGACACGTAACAATAGTAACAATGCAATAAAGTTTCATTGCTTATTATCATAATAATTGAGTTGCACTGCTTTGCACCACACAACGCGAACGACCGGGTATATAATCATATGCGGTGCATGCATACACAGAGTAAATTGGTCATTCTTTTTAGTTCCAATCTTCGTCACATACGTCGCCACGATAGGCATTCGGGCATCGTCGTGTTTATTTCGTCATTAGCATGAGAGCAGCGAGCCAACGGATTCACTTGTTTCTTTCGTTGTTGATTGTGCAGTGTCGTGATTATGCGTTTTCAAGTCGTTAACGCAAAGCAACTCGTTGGTGTTAAAAATCTCAGTACATCCTATGAATAAAGTGAACGTGGACTGTGTGGTGGTTGTTTAACGACGGAGAAATAATGATTCCTAAATATTTGAGACCCGGCAAAAAACAGCAATATTTTTTAAGGTTAGTATAGTTTCATGCAGTGCTCCATTGGTATTGTCGTTTCGTTTGTAGGGTGTGCAAGCGACGCATTTGCTTGCATTTCAACACGAATAATACGTGAAATCATAGTCGATGAGCATTTGCTTTGGGACGAACGTAACGAATGTCGAGCGGACGAGTGTGTGAACGTGGTGAAACGAATATTGCTGAATGCAATCACGGATTTTACAATTTTTTCGGCCTCCGAAAAGCCAGCGCTGCCGTAATGGATTTGTACGTGTATGTCGGGGGCTCGGGGATAAAAGGACTTATTTATGGATTTGCTCCCGTAGCACGGATAATAGTTTTCATAATATGCGCATACAAATGGTGTCGAAATTGGTTTTGCTGGGAAAGTTGTAACGCCGGGAACGTGCCGGTTGGTACATTTTGGAAATTCTCATTGGAATTGTGTCGATTTCGGTTGTCAATGTGGATTAAATCCGAAAAATAGTGGACCTTTTATTAAATTGTATTTATTTTTTTCTAGGGATTTTTCTGGTGAATGGTTTGGTTGATTTTTGAGGTTGGTTATATTGGCCTGACGTCATTCGACAATGAGACGCGTTAAACAAAATGGCCGTTTATCAACGAATGTGGAAATTGTGGAACCTCGTGTGAGCACGCTACAAGATGAAACAAGTTCATGTGAAAACGATGACCTGGTTCGGGATTGTGAAGACTTCGACGACGGGGATGTTCACGGTAGGATTTGCATGATGTGAATGTAAGTATTGAACACTTGCTTTTTGAATTTAAAAATGTGCATTTGTTGTGTAGTCTCAGCCTAATATTCACAGTCATTCATAGTGAAGCCAAATCAAGTTGGAATGATTTCACATGAAATCCAATTAGATATGGTTCTGGAATGTTTCAAAGATGCGTCAATGCTTCAAACCCGTATTTAAGCAGGTTTGGCTTTGGTTTTATTGCTATTCAATGCATTTCACATTGTGTATAGTATGGTTCAGTGTGCTAAAATGTTTGTGCAATTTACAGGCTACAAAACTGCGGATTGGCACCACATCAGATTCTGCAAGATCCAGCTACAAGTTTGAATCCAGATTTTTGGAACATCAATGTCCCATGGGAGAATTTGAAGATCACCAAATCAACAAATTTCCTGAGAAGAAGAGACAAATTTCACAAGTGGAAGGATCCAACCCAATGTAAGATTTTTGATTATTTCTCTGAACTGTATGTACGTGCAATCTTTACCGACGACTTCTACGAGTAGTTTGCAACGACCTGGAGGATCTGCAGGCTGTGGAAGGTCAAATCATATGTAATTTACCAAAAGTACTTTTCTTTCTCCAATTAATCCATTGTTGATATGCTTACTATGAAGTATTTCATTGTATTAATGTATTTTGTACTTTTATAGCTGAAATATTTCCCGGACCAACATGGAATCAGGCGGTTCAGTAAGAAACGATAGGAACCAACTCGTCGTGGATGGTGGCGAATCCCATGAAGGTCGAGGCACATGAAAGGGAGTCGATTCAAGGAAATTCGGTCGCAGAAGTTTCTTAACTGAAAGCGTAGGATACAAATTCATGTAAGATTCACTTCCTTTTTTCTTTTTGGTTCAGTAGTCTCTTAGGATTGTGTCGCACTCTCGGTCTGGTCACGGTCAGATCAGATCAAACCAACGAATGGACTTCACAATCATCACCGAGGAGCAGCTCTTCGAGATCGTCAAGTGCAGCTGACCTCCACCACGTCCAGAACTTCATTATCATCGCCTGGGACAGTCAGCAGCGGATTTCATCGCTGAAAGCTGCAATCAACGTGGAGCGACTTCAACTCCTGGGGATCATCTCAACATGATCTGATCTGATCGAACACTAGATCGAGAGAGCAAGGCACTTGAGGTTGCACGAACAACATCTACGAGAAGATTTCCTGGGACCTGGAGGACATACATATTTTGAAGTACAAAACACTTCAAAGTGTTTTCAGAGGGTGCTCAACTCTCTGCACTTTACGTATTTGCTAATCTATATCGCTAGTTATGCGATATTTCATTATTTCCTCATCTCCATGAGGAATATCCATTTTAATCGCACTTCACAATATCTACAACACGTCATACGTGAAACTGGAAAAACTGAATACTTCCGCACGTACTTCATATCTGCGCCTCGGGTGAAATCGATGCTTGACGCTGGCAACGCGCTGCTTGGTGGAGAGAGCTTGGAGATTAGTAGCCCGAATCGAAATAAATTGCATTTCGACGCAATAATGCAAACCGGAGCGCGCGCGGGCGCTGCGAGCGCGCCCATTCATGTAATATGCACGCTTCAGCGATTTGATCTGCAGGTATTTATTGACCTATCCAGTTGATTAGCAGCCGTACATTCTGACTGGATGGATGGACGGACGGGCTCTTGCAATTTACGGCGCGCACGCATTTCGTATGCATAATAGAATTCATACAAAACAAACATGTTTGCTCGCATTAATAGGGAAAACATTAACCAAACGCTTCGATTGGCGCTTCGATATACGCTTGATTCACGTGCACATCCATTCGCTACTCATTCAATGTGCAATTTCGGTATTGATACGTTTGCAATATTTTAATTATTAATGCTCCGTATTTATGTACGTCAGCGTTCAACGTGGTGCTGGCTGTATTATGCTACATTATAAAACGAATTATGCATTATGTTCGGTAAATATTGCTTTTCAATTTCGAATACTTTAAGCATCGATGTGAAATTTGGCAGGGAATATGTATATTTTAATTGCTAATGCGTAATTGTAACGGTCAATGCATCCATCCATGGTATTATAATACGAGGTCGGTTTGATTGTTTATTGTGCGTTTGCTACCGATGCAACAATGATGTAATGCTGCCACAGGCAATTTTGGGTGTATATTCATGCGGACCACCCAATTGGGTAAAATGTTACAATGGGCAAGATGCAACAATGTTGCATTTGATATACAGTAGATTCAATTTTAGCGGTTAATTGATTAGTTAATTAAATTTTTGATAGTTAGAAACCAAACTAATGCACAAATATCATAGCTAACAGGCTGATTTTTGGTAGATTTTATTGCGAACTTGTTAGATACAAATTTGCGAATTTGCGAAATTATAATTTACAATTCTCATAGAAATCATCGTTTTTAAGATGCTCGATTTCCGATTTTATTGATTGGCTTTCCATAGAATTGCAATTGACATTTTGCGCCGGAGACAATTCCGCGAATCGGAAACCGGAAACGCATCCGACAAGACGACCGACAGGAACCTCCCTCTCTCTTGAGGGGGGAATTACCCGCGAAGAAAACAATAAAAGTTAAGCACTCAATACACGCGCGCCCGTATCCGTATTCGTCGATATTAGCTTATACGCTTATTTGATATTTGATAAAGAGGCTCTCGAATATGCGCGAGTTTGATGGATTGACGCTGATACACAGCGCGGCTTTGCGTTCGACGCAGGCTCTCGGTTCGTTGATCATTCGTGGGGGCGGCTGTGGCGATGGTGGCCACCGCCAAGCATCGCTATATTCGCGGTTGAATTTCCTATCTTGTATTGACATCTGACAACAACACAACGACGACAACAACAACGCTCCGCCGCCGCCGCCAACGCGTAACAACGTGTTGTGGTCGCATATAACAGCGCATCTCCCCATATACAACACACCAAACATTTCTGCATCATTCTCTCATAAACACTAAATTTCTTCCTTTTTCTCTGCACGATGTTCTTAAAGCATAAACAAATTAATTGTAAAATGTTCAAATAATTTATATTCTTTTTTGTAGATGTCACATTTTTCGGGGAAAATCTAAAATCGCGGAACGCTAAACGCTTGGAAACGTGCATACGATTTATGGCATAATCGGGGATGATATGTGAGCGATCAGCGAGCAGTGAGCTGCACGATGCAATCTAATTCGCGCGTAAATTAGCATTAAGATAATTAGCGAATTTGCATATCCGATTAATTTGCAAATAATATATGTGTGTGCGCTGGATGTTTGTTTGCGTCGCGTCGTTGCGCTTATAATCGACTATGCGACACCGGCGGTACACATTGTTGTTATGTGTTGGCGCGCTGCCGATCTCAACTGATTGAATATCGCACGATTTGTATTGCAGCGTATTATAAAAGCCACCCACCGATTCGCGAATGGCGAACGCGCCAACGAAATCGCACAAACACAGAGCGCAAATGATTGAGTTATTATTGAATATGGCGGCTGATTGTCAAGTGTCTCCGCATTGTCAGTAAATAAACTGCACGCGCGACGTGTACGTGATTGGGGATTGATTTATAGTTGTATGGTTTGGTTGACAAAATGTGGGATGTTTTTTGTTGACTAATGAGATCATTAGTTGGCTATTAATTATCAGCGTTATTGATGCGTTATCAATTACTATGATATGGTATTAGTTACAAAATAATTACTTTGCTTCACTTTCTTGGTATGATCAAAAAATATTGGAAAAGAAATTCTTAATTTTGTAATTAAGAGGAAATAGGAAATTAGAAAACTAATTGGAAACAAAAATTTTATTTGTTAAATTTAAAATCGATGAATTTTGTTGGCAAAATTTAATTATTAATTTTTTTAAACAAACATGAACAAAATGAAACAATTTTCTAATTTGAAAAATGTTACATCAATCAAATTTATCTAACTTGTTGCACTACAAACAATATTTCACGTTCTGCATTATAATGCGCTCTTCATTAATATTGTAATACACCCTAAAACTATCTCTATTTAATTAACTTTTAAATTAGATTACATTCATATTCACAATGGCGAATATCCATAAAAAAAAACAATTAATTTAGAAGTTATTTTCGCGAGAGGCAACAAGGAAAAAACGAAGCATACAGTTTGAACGCATAAAACTTGCATATAAAATGTAATTTCATTATAGATTCAATTACTAAAAGCAAAAATGAGCGAAAAAACTGGGGACGAGACAATAAAGCGGATAACTAAGTAATAAATAATAAACGTAATTTATTGCCTGCGCTAAATAAAAATGCCGATAGCATCCACTGGAATTTTATCGAAGATACCGAATTATGAAGGAAAAAAAAAGAAATACGAGGAAAATACCATGTAGTGCACAAAAACCATGTAAAAATATTAATTGAAAATACCGTGATCAATTTTCATATAAGAAAAAATGCGCCTAGGAAAAAAAATGTAAGATCCATAAAAATGTAATTATTATCATCACATCACACGGTGTGAAATCCACATGAAAAACTTCTGCAAGAACGCGTGCGGGACCGCTGGAGGCGGTGTAGTGAATACGCGTTCGCAAACTAACCGAGCGTGCGATATGATGAACTTGTCGAGGTCTGGCACTCACCCACGTGGTTGCCGTCGCCGCCGCCGCTTCCACTGCTGAACTCGGCGAAACTTTCCTCGGGATGCGTGCGTGTCGTCTGTGCGCCCTTATGGTGCTCGTCTGCGTGGCACGGAACACGCTCGAACGACGACGACGTCTGCTGTTGTGCGGATCGTAGGGCGGTCTGGGACGCGCACTAGGTGCGATTGCGGTGGCGTGCCGTCGCCAACTGATGATACGCGCGGAATGGAATGTGCGGTGTGCCCGCCGGTGGCGGCTTCGACGGCGGTGGCGATCGTAGGCTGGTCGGTCGGTCGGTCGGTGGTGGTGGTGGTGTTGCGACACGACGAGCGCCGACCGAAACGCATCCTGAATCCGGATGATATCCTGCTATCCCCTCGTCGACGGCGTCGTCGCT
>JARJDZ010003884.1:0-26097 GCA_030264555.1 Aleochara sp. GC000083 | reverse complement strand
GGGTTAGGTTCTAGTTTTAAGCAACCTCCTCCCACACCCTCAAACCTTTTAGCTATTTATTTGTGTGGTATGCTTGTGAGATAATAATTATTTTCCGCTTTTCAGAGTCACCGCGTTTTTAAGTCCTTGTGTAGGTAGGGTTCGGTGTAGGCATCCATTCAACTTCCTTATCCCACCCATGATTTGTGTGAATGAAAATGCTGTGTTTCTTATGTTACAGGGATTCCAGTCCACGGATGATATAATTTTATGTTTCCTTTTCAGTTCTTTAGGTCAACACGCACGTAAGTCTTTGATAATGGTTTTGTGTGTGAATGAAACTGATTTGAAACTTATTGTACCTTTCCTACTACTAATGGCGCACTCTCTACAACCCAACTTACTAACAATTAAACTTTCTTTTACAGGTTAATCACTTTTCTGTTTCAGCCTAATCATTTTTCTGTTTCAGCTTAATACTTTTTCTGTTGCAGATTTATCTACAGGTCAGGTCAACGAACTAATACTTTTCTTTTTCAGGGAAATAGTTGGTACTTCCAAGTAATGCACAGAATAAAGTTGCTTAAGTCCGCCTTGGGTGTTTGACTTTTTGTCGGCTTTAATCTGTGTTAGCTTGGAAGTGGACGGATCTAAGAATTTATTTTATGTTACAGATCCCCATCTGAAGGATGTTTCCCACCAACCCAGAAGGAAGCAGCCCGCCCTAGATTGCCCGAAAGTGACCAAGTCGGAAACAGTCCCAGGTGCCACAACAAAAAACACGTAAACCACATGAATGAATATTGTTTCCCTGTACTTTTATAACCACGGATGGCCATCCACTGCCCCCCCAAACCCCCTCCCCCGCAAATATGTTCTGTTTTTTGTTACAGGTGCCTTTGATTCTGCCTTCTTGAACAACCAACTGGAGGTTCAAGCCGTAGAATCATTAACCCGGCCCAGGGGGACCTATATGCACCAGGTCCCACCTGGGTAATTCTTGGCAGGCGCGTCCACGGCGCGGGGGTGGGCATGGTCATGTATTAATTGCTCAAAATTCGATTGCTAATTGTTAATTACATATCATATGACCATGGCTAAGTTCTGCCAAGGACCCTTCTGATTTTGCGGGGTATAAAGTGCGAAATTTCTAACATTTTCTAATACTCCAAATGCAGGTCGTCTACATTTAAAGGGCCCGCCTTCGAGATTCAACTATTTTGCATGACTAACTAACCTGACGTGTTTCCTTCTGGCAAATTCTTTCAGATAGCTGAGATAACAAATTGCTTATCTCCAAGTGAAGCAACTACCTTTTTGTTTACACACTTCTCACCAAATCATGTGCATGCAACAATTCATTTCTAAATGTGCATGTATCATTGCTTGGCTTTATGTTATTCATGTGTTCATGTTCAATTACTAAAAATTCGTCATTATCGAGACCTTGGCAATGTTTGCTTCATGCGTCATGTTTATTCATGACAAAAGAAAATCGCAAATGCCAAATAATTCAACGCGACTAATTCGAATAAACTTTCGACAACGTTTGCATGCGTAGATAGCTCCCCGCGCTGATTAATGATTAATATAACTGCAGATACAATTCATACCTAGGAAATCCACGAGCACCACGAATGCCACTTGTTTTGCTGTTTGCACTTCGCTCAAACCAACGATGTAGACACTTCCAAACTTTTCTCGCCTTCCGATTCTTTCGAAGCATCATCGACGGTGAATATTTCTGTACGTTAATTTCTTCGTTCAACGGTCAAATCAGCATAACCTGTAATAATGTTCGACCGTTTGATATTAAAGCCATAGACAAGTTATGGAGATGAATCAGTCACATGCTACCGTATTGATGAATACACCAGGGGGCGTTATTATATATATTGCCACATATGGCGCCACCATCAACTTACATTTTATATTTATTTGCTAGCAATTTAAAAACGTAGGCAGGGAAATAGAAAATTAAATGACTCCAAACGGCGAGGTCGACAAGGTTGTTATTTTCCGGGAGCTTGATTATAAATTTTCAAGGTCCACGACTTCCACGATTTCCAAGCGCGTGGGGTATGCAAACACATGGAATTCGTTTCATAATCATAGAATGTAGTATTCAGCAATGAACGACTATTCATCTCTTCCATTCAATGAGCATTGGGCATATTAAACAAAGCTGAAGCAACAAATTTTGATGTGGACATAACAAAATTTTAACCTCCTAAGCTTCCTACGAATCGTGGAAGCTAAACAAGCCGCTAATCGTTTGTCTAGGAGTGCAATTACTGAATTGTAACCTCCGCGTCAAGGGCATGCTTAATATTCATCATTTGCGCATTAGCTATAACCATATCAACAATTCCATTTAATGTACGTCAACGAATTGGCAAGTGATAGCCGCATTGTTATCGTGCGAACATGCCTAATCAATAAAACATTGCTAATTGCACGCCTAATGACACCAAATATTATGATAACTTGGTAGAAAATAATCAGCTGTTTGAATATGCTGCATATCGTTACCTGGCGAAGTTGTTAAATAAATTTAATGCGATCACCTTTTCGAATAGTTGGTTGTTAGTTAGTTTTGCCTGCTGGAAGAAAGCACGTTTTGCAACGCGACTCTCAGCTGCTTCAATCGTGTCGGCGCTCGTATGTCCCAGTTCATGTGCAAATCCCAGCAGTAAATGGAGCGGAACAGCGTTCAATGATTTCACCTGGTTCGTCACACGTCTCTCCTTCAGATTTACACACTCGCTCATTAAAATTTGATAGCTACAAATGTAAAAATTAATTTTTAAAATGGCGACTCAGCATCCTAGCGTCAAACAACTTTTGTTTTTCTATGGTGTCGTATATAGGCAACCCAGAGTGCACCCACACTGCACTATGCAACAAAACGACAAAGATTATTTCAAAAACAAACGGCAGTGATATTGATTAACGAACGAAGTTATTCGCTTGCTCAACACGAATGATTATCATTGCATTGTTTATACGCTCCGTATCATACTCAGGCACGACACTGACACCTCGTCATCGTCGATTCATTCAATTAGGATTCGTTCTTCGTTGCTTTTCTTCTCTTGTAGTCGTCGAAATTGCTCGCAAAATGCGTCGCTTATTGCTGCACGGGTGCATACGTTGCAAGGCTATCTCCTCGATGCGAACACGTCGGAAGCGCAATGCATTGGTTTATAAATATCTAACCTTCAAGGAGGCAATCGTGGTGCTGGGTGTACGGTAGCAAGCACACCGAGATAGCTTTTTTGTTTGGTTTGCGTTCAGTACTTACATAATTTCCAATGATCCATACTACAATAATCACAATCAGCTCGCTCGTTGGTCCGGGGCCCCGGTTGTTCGTACGGCGTGGTGGGCACACAACGACGGCGGCTTAGCACGAATTCAACACGGGGAATTAAGACCGATCACACCGAATTTCCGTACAACTCCACCAAACATCACTCAGCATCTTGACTTGACATTTGCAACTGAAAAACATCAAATGCTTTTTCGCTAGGAACTTGTCCAGTGAGTGTTCAGCAAAATGGCCGCCATGTTGTACCGGCAGCTTTCCACATTGGGAACTACAGCGCCACATGCGCCTTGTGAGAAACGATTCGATATTTCATTCTTATCAAATAAAATTGCATTTCTTATCTTTTTCCTCACATAATCAGTGTTTGCTGACTTATTAAAGCCGATATTTGGCAGCGTAATCATCTCAGTTCTATATTCCATGTGTATTTATTGTTGTAATGACACAACAAAGATGGTCCGAAAGTGGAATTCGCATCAAAACAAAACGTTTGTGAACAATTTGAGTTAATGAAACGTTCCCTATTAATTGCGTTCGCCGATTTAGTTTGGCTGTAACCCGTTTTAGTGCTGGTGTTCGCACCAACGCGCGCCCCCAAATGTGGCAGCCTCCATCAGCGACCTGGTGCTACCAGCGTGCGCGTAATGTCGATGCGGCGTCGCGGCGATCCTGATAAAGATGAACATTTTTGAGAGCATCAAAAGCAATCTGAATCTCATTACGTATCCGAACTCGCTGTGGGCGGCGCACGTCGACTCCCAAAACAGCTGTATTGCCATCCTGCACCTGAACCCGCATAAGCTGCCCGACTTCGTCAGCATCGACAAGGCGGTACTGCTGCACGTCGTCAACGACCACCTGAAGACGACGACAACAATGAACAACGAGAAGGTGAGCGTGCCGCAGCTGAACTACAACGTGCAGACGTTCAGCGACGTCTCGAACATGCTCTTCGCCTTCGATAACTATCCCATTGCCGGCAGCAATAACCTGCCGCTAAATATGAACCTCCTCAACTTCCCGCTCGACGGCAACAACATGAGCACGAAGTTAACCAATACGTACTTCACATTTTCGACCCCGACGACTGCTTCGCCGGTCGTGGCCGCGCACGGAGCCATCATCAGCGAAGCGCAGACACCCACAACACCGACCGTGCCTCCGCCAACGACCAAGAACTACGAGCCGAAGCTTCTCACGTGCGAGTACTGCAACAAAACGAGTAAGAATCGTGGCACGCATTACAAGCATCTGCAAACGCACGTACAGCACAAGCCGTATTTGTGCAGCGTGTGCGGCAAGAGCTTCCGCACCAGCTCACATCTCAGCGAGCATTTCGTAACGCACGCGGCGTCGGCGACGACGACGACGCAGCCCTCGGCGGCCGCGCTGGCCGCGGCTGCGAAGCGCGTTCCGTGCGAGCTGTGCCACAAGACGTTCAGCACGGCGAGCAACTTGAAGGCGCACATCAAGACGCACTCGGGCGAGCGGCACCACGTGTGCGGCACGTGCGGCAAGGCGTACACCACCTCCAGCAACCTGCAGACGCACATCCGCAGCATCCACCAGGATGACAAGCCGTACGCGTGCGGCGGCTGCGACATGCGCTTCGTGCATCCGCGCGCTCTCCGCCTGCACATGCTGAAGCACACCAAGGAGCGCCCGTTCAAATGCACCTTCTGCGAGAAGAGCTTCCCGAAGAAGGTGCACCTCACCGTGCACGTGCGCAGCCACACGGGCGAGAAGCCGTACGCGTGCACCACGTGCGGCAAATGTTTTGCGACGAGTGGCAATCTGAAGGCGCACGTTAAGATGCACTAACGACTGTTTCCTCCATTTGGTTTCGTTCTTTTTGTACGACAACATTGTCACTTATTCTAAAAGAAAGAGAACTGAGTATGCGTGTAAAATTGTAAATTACGATGACTGCTTAGCGATTAAGATAACATTTTCGTTGATGAAAGGCAGCGATTTTTGAAGAATGCGTGTTGGCCTTTTCGTTTTCCCTTGAGCGTCCTCTGAAAGAAGGACGTGATCGTGGTGTTGTTCTTCGGCGGCTGTTCCGTTTCCTCCTCGTCCATTTCCAGCAGATACGCGCACTTTTCCAGCGCAGTCGATGCCGTTTGCCAGCTGAATCGCACCAGCTCTGGATATCCGAACACTGGATCGTAATTTTCGACGAGAAAGTTTTGCGTTTTGGGATCTACAACGTTTTCAAATTATTATTTTGGTCTCACTTATCAGAATGCAATAACATGGATAAAGCTTACCTGCAGGATATCCACTTCCAAAGCCATCTTCTCCCAATTTCACTGACTTCTCTTTAAATTTCCATACTTTCAAAGCATGATCCCTGGAGACTTTAGCACATATACTGGCTGCCGAAACAATTGGATACTTGGAGTCAGCCTTTTTTGCCACTTTAATATGGATTTGTGGAAATAATGTCTTCAAATATGCCTCATACTTCTCTGGAGGACCTACAGTGTCCACATAAATATACTCAACCTTGACATCTTCAGATAATGCCTTTCTGATTAGAGCAATTGCAGAATCCATTGATACCTGATTTAGTGACACCTTGCTCTTCTCCAACATTGAATTGCTAATGAAATTTGGAGCAATCACATCTATTGCCCAGCCAATTGCCAGATGATTTTTGCATGTATTGATGAAGATATCCTCTCGCTCCTCTTCTGTCAATTCTTTGGAGTCTGCACAACCAAGTTTTACCAATAAATCGGCGCGGTTTAGAGGACAGAATGCAATTCCATAAACCATCGGTCCTGTGTGATCAAACAGGCATTGTGAGAAACAATTGTATATAAACAAATACGAATTTATACACTACCTAGAACCGGACCACGGCCTGCTTCGTCGATGCCCAAAATACAAGGGTAATTTTTGCAGACCTCCGGAATTTTCGATATGTAAACAGCATTTTTTGATGTATCGCGACTTGCAAGGAAATCATCCAGCGTCTCCAACGATTGTATCAAGTTCGGATTATCGCTTGATGTAATAGTTTCGTCTGGTATTTTCGGCTCCGCTTCTGTTTCAGGTGGCATCGTTTTATTCGTTTTATTTTTCCGTTGCGCCTTTTTAGATAACACTTTATCTACTGCCTTTTCTGCTTGTTTCGTTACTTTCTTTCGCGCCATTTCACGTTCAATGCAACTGATAATGCAAATTTAACGCATTGGACTGTTGGACACAACCTTAATGCCGATAATAGCGCCATCAATAACCATTATTTTGGTTTTTGTTGCTCATTTTTTCACGATAATTTCAATTTTATTAAGCTTTCTACAATTTATAGAAATTTATCATTATAGTTCTAGCACTCTCTAGTTCTAGTCATTTTAAATAATTGTGCATTTTGTTGATGTTAGAAATTCGGCTACTTTCCGCTTGGAGCGCTATATACGAATGAACGTCGAGGGAGTAATAGCACATTACTCCCTCACGAAGATTAGCCGAGTTATGAACCATATACCGGGTGTTTATATAATAAGGTTAATAGGTTTTAATAAGTAAACATTTATTTTTTTAGTAGAAATAATAGTTCACATAGCTCAATTGTCATCAGAGTCACTAAGCAAGTGTGAAAACATTATCTTTTAATTGACTATTCTATTATTTATCACAAAAAGGTGAAAATACGACACAAACGATGTTTGAACGGTAGTTCGTCGTAGTATCATATGGTTTTGACGTGCAGCATATTTTGTAATTATTATTAAACTGTGAGATTGTTGTGCGGTTTCACGCCAGGCCACATTTCATACAACAGGCGCAAAATTATCATGTAACGTTAAATGCACATATCGTTAGCATATCAGTGAGGGGCTGCTCGCTTAATCAATTTTGTATCCAGTTCGCAGGTTAGTAGATTGGTCGTTCGAGCGACATTCATTACACATTATCAGAAACCAATTTTACGTAAAAACCAACAAAGATGTCTTCCAGGAAGGACGACAACATGAATCCATTGTTGGTGCGATTTGCAATTGGCGTCGGAGTTGCTGTGGTTAGCGGTATTGCAGCAATGTTCTATTACAATCGGCAGCGCGAGCAAGAACGGCCATACGAGTCGTCATACACGCAGGAATCGAAAACTTGTAGCATCTGCCTGGACAATCTAGTTAATAAACATGTGCGAATTTTGCCCTGTGGTCACATCTATCATGAACACTGCATCAACAGTTGGAGCCATAGAAACAATCATTGCCCTTTGTGCCGCAGATCTCTCTAAAAGCAATAGCCTACTGATATGATACTAGTTATACAATTTTTCTACCATTAGGAGGTGATACCAGAAGATAGATTTAAACAAGGGTAGATGATAACATTTGACAATTAATTAACTAGACTAGAACTATAAATTGAATCTATGCAAACTGATACAGAAAGAATGGAGAGGAGTTTATATCAATTGGCACATAACTTTCTAATTAATTGCTAATTATATTGTTAAAATATTTGATCTATTTTTTATTATTATACTATAATTTATATTATGTATTGCATTCATTTTTAATAATAAATATGCGCAAAAATGTCTGCAACCTGTTAGCGATACCGTTGGCAAACAAAAAACGTGTTTTATGCATCGAAATATTGCGAAATGACATAGTTTGATTTTTGAATATATGCGTCATGTACGCATTGAGATATTTCGCTAAAATAAAACGGTATCAGTGTGAAATCGGCCTCGTAATTGTAATATTATCACAATCTCTAATAATACTTTGGATATTCATGACCGTTTTTGTTCACTGCTTGCTGATAATGTTTAGCATGATCTGTGCATAATATGCGCTAATCTTCTACACTGATCTAGTAAGCAAATGTTGCTTATCGCCTCCCTGCCCACACGCAAAATAGATGCGCATTAATTGGAGGTCATTGCATAACTTAAAAATCATTGCTCAGATACGTGCCTACAAGTTGAGTAACTTGATAACAAAAATAGATATTTTTCATCTCAACAGTAAGTGCTATATACAAAATGTACAATTTTCATTCCAGTCGTCTCACACGGTCATCGAGAAGCAAACTGCTCAAGTAATCACTATCCTACTGAACAAGCAGCAATAAATGCAATAGTTTGCATTCCACCAAATACCCGCACTATCAGAGCAACATTCTACATATGAGCCATTACTAATAGTGATCATCAAAATCGAGTGAACTACAATAGAGCATGTGTCAATCGGTGTACTCCATCGTTTTCGTAAACTCGACCGCCGAGCAGAATTGCGTCCAGTAGAAGAAGTCTTCGCCAGCGAGGTTTCCGTAGAAGCTGTTCACGTATTGAATCGTAGAGAGCAGATCTTGTGGGTTCACCTGGAAGTCATCAAACAAGTAATAATTGCTCAGAAGTGAACTATGAAAACTGCATTAATTTCTACCTGTATTATGACGTAGACCAGAACAGGAATTAAATCATCAGCGGACGCTGAGCTTCCCTGCGCCAAGGACAGCAAATCCAGGATTGCGAGCGCACAGCGCGTCACGCATCGCACTTTATCCTTCGGAGTGCGATACGCAGCCATGGCGTGTAGAGCTTCCTGAGCCGGTAACCAGGGGCATTCGTTCTGGTGCACCTTGCTAATCATCAGGTACTTGTTGCCAGGTGTGATCGTACTAGCCAACTTATTCAGATGGCTACTGAGAACGTTGTCTCGATGCCGATCGCCATCTCCATTCGGATGCAACGCTTGGAAGTACACCTCCATCATAATGCTGCGTTCCAGCGCATCCTCCGTCATTTTCATTTGCATCTCGGTCGCATCTACAAGAAAGCATGATAAGTATTAATTACCCATTAAAAATCGACATAATAAAACTGAATTATTTCTTTTTCTGCTTATGGGTCTCATGAAATGCACCAGGTCTACCTTGCCAAAGCGGATCCTTCTTGATCAACCCGCACAAATGCTTGAGGAACTCCTCGAGGAGGTGGTTCTTCTCGTCGATGAGCATCTGCTGGCGGAATTCGTGGCAGAAGCGCTGAAGGTCGTCGTGATGCTTGAAGAGGAAGTGGCGCACGCAGCTGTCGACGAGGAATGAGAGGCACAACTCTTTTTCACGGTCGATTTGTTCGCCGAGTCTGGAAACAAACGAATTAATTAATTTATTCTTCAAGGTCATAATGAATGCACCAGGTACTTACTCGTCCAGAAATGATTGCGATGTCAGTAAGGTCTGCTTCGATCTAAGTAAGTACTTCCAGTAGGCAGAACGGCGACTTAATTCCAATTTGAGATTCTCACAAAGCTTGTTGAATCCAGCGATGTCCAGAAGGCGTATGCAACGTAGGGCTTCGGCGACGCGCGCAGCGCAGGAGAATTGCCGAAGGTCGCGCGCCTTTGCTAGTTCAATTTGCAGAAATGATTCCAGATCTTTCTTCACATGCCGTTTGCCGTCCTGGAGAATAAGTACGACATTCAGAAGGTGCACATATGTAAAAATGAAATCGTACTAATTGAAAGTATTTCATTACCGTGTTTGTTCTCAGATAATGCGTGCGGGAGTTGCTCAGTACCCATCGGAGTTTTTTCTTGGCATCATTGAAGATTGTATTGCTATCAATACTTTGGCAGATCACCGGATCCAAATCCGTTTGCTTCTCGGCTTTTGCAGTTGGTAAAACCCCATTTTCTATGGGCTTGGTGCGATATTTGGCCAGAATATTTTCAGTATCATCTAAAATAAGTACAAAATATGATTATAGTTTGTCCACAGAAGTATTCCAAACAAATGGGAATCATAATTCTTGTAACTGACCTTCTAGAGTCTTCAAATTAACGCATTCACTATGACGACGTCCCCGAGATTCATCCTCATCATATCGCAGACCGTTGCTGTACTCGCCGCCATCAGCAGCCCCACCACGAAGGGACTTCCCACGACGATGACGGAAGTTCATCCGGAACTTCCCAAAGAAACTATTACCGCGTTTCATGCGACCATCTTCATCAGCATCTTTATCGCCCTTTTCAGCGCTCATATCGAAGCTGATGCTCTTGGGAATCGCACCCGTCGATGGCGACGGTTTCTGCCGGGTCTTCTTCGCATCATTTCCACTGGCGGCTGCGTTACCGGCTCCACCAGCATCAGCCGCATCGCCACCATTCCCCATCCAGATCTTATTCTTCCATTTATCGCTTTTCTGCGCTTCCGAGCTGTTACTGCTTCCGCTGCTCGACGAATTCAAGCTGGTGTTGCTCAACTGGATGTCATTCTTGAGCTCGTCGTACTTGTGCTCGGCGCTCTTCACCAGCACGTAAGAAGGCGGCGACGGTTCCGCTGCTGTGGATTTCATTCCACTGGGACCCGCAGCGTCAATGCTATTGCTAATATCACTGAGAATCGAACGCTTGCCGTCCGACTTCTCGATCAGGATGGCCTCGCGCTTCGACGCCTCGATGCAATGCCGGCTGATGGGGCGTATGATGTTGGGATCCGCGGCAAACGCCGACACGGTGCGTTCGTAGAAAGGGGCGTTTTCGTCTAGGTCGCCCTTCAGGCAGTAATTCGGCATAGATTCGCGTCGACTCGATGATGCCGCAACCGCGTCTGCTTGGTATTCTTGGAATGCACTCGGGCTGTTGACAAAGTTGCTGCTGCTCGCCGTGGAGAGCCGACGATCCAAATTCTGCTCGTCCATTTCAGAGCGCTCCGAGGGCGCTACGCTGGCAGCGTCGTCAGAGCGGGCTACACTAGCTGTGTCGTCCGAGGGGGCGACGCTGGCGACGTCGTCCTGATCGATTTCTGTGAGTCGTTCGGTGTCTGAAGCGAGAACGTCCGTTGACCACGCGCTTTCGCTATGCGTTTCTGCTACGTCCAGGTTGGGTTGCTCGAGAACGGGTGGGAATGGAGGCTGTGCCTCGTGCCGGTCGCTCGCGTCAATCGTCTCACTATCAGATGCGAGAACGTCGGTGCTCCAGGTATCCGAAATGATGCTGATGGTTTCGTCTCCTTCGGCGAGTTTTTTGATTTCGAATTTACAGAACTTGTCGTCGATTTCCGAGCGGATCTGTTTCAATTGCGGTTGCGGTTGGACCAAAAACGGTCGCACCTCAATAAGTGGTCGATTGTTATCCTCATTCTCAGTCACCTGAGAACTTGGTGTATCTCTTCCGGAAATATTTGGCGTTCCACGACCGGAAACGTTAGCGCTGACCATATCTGAGAGATTATCGTTGTCGTTTTGGTCCTCGTTTTCGAGTTCAATACTAGATGCTACCGAGTGATTGCTCGCAGCCTCGGAGATGACCTCCAGGTTATCCGAGGTATTCCCAATGGACCCCTCGTCGTTGTGCGAGAAACGCGTGCGCTTCTCCGTTGGGCCAGGCCCATTAATTGGTACGACTGTCGAATCATCGTTGCCAGAATCAGGCACATCAATTAAGAGCGCCTCTTCGACGATGCTGTGCATAGCGACGATCTTCTCCTCGGAGAGTAACCCGATCGTTTCAACCTCCTCCGCGTCCAGCGGAATCACCAGCACCGTGTTGTTATATTCGATTTCGCCGTTGCTTTGTTGCTTGATGAGATGCATCTTAGTTTTGTTTAGGAGCGCGTGTGCTGATCGTTTTGGTGACACGTTGTTCGACAACGTATTCCTCGGCGACGAATCATTCGACGTCGGCAGCTTATTGACCAGCACAACGACTGGATCGTTGGGCTGGGCGGCCGCGTTATCTGCATTGTTGCTGCAGTAGTCGTTGGAAGCCTCCTCGGTGGCAGCCGAATCCTGAGAAATCGAGTTTTGCGCGCGCTTCATGAATGCCACCAGGTCATAAAGCTCCTGTTCGGTGAACAACGCGATGTTGCGCTCTACACCAGCGACATTGGCGACTGGGATGCGCTCGCTGGCGCCGTCGTCCACGTTGTTTAGGATCGTATCCAGAAAGTTCGAAATGCAATCGGTCTCGAATAACTTGTACAAATCCATCAGCTTCGTGTCCGGCGTTTCGAACTTCATCAGCGAGAGCATCTGCACGATGGTTGCCACCTGGATGAGGTTGTGCCGGGCGATGTCCGATATCGGCGCATCCGAAATGCCGTACGGCTCGGGCTGCACGATTGCAGGACATACGAAAAGCGTGAAAATCAGGTCGGTGGTGATGGCATTGATCTCCTTCGAGTTGGGGCTGAACGATTTCGAAATCATCTGCGCGATTTGCCGGATGAGCCAGGCCAAGCTGGTCGGGAAGCAGTAGACGTTTTCCTGGAGGCTGGTTATGAATAATTTGGCGAGCGTGCTCAATTTCATAACGATACGCATGCGATATTGGGCGACCTTGTTGTTATACTCGTCCGTTCCTTCCGGTCCAAACATTTCGAGACGTTCGTTTTGCGTCATCCTACAAAAAAATAGTTATAATTCACCGCATTTTGAGTTTTGTTACCGTAACCGCATGACGCTGGCTTTATTTTGGGACATTATGATAACATATCAGATGACGCACCTTGCCAATGTTTTAGTCGGATCGATATCTAAGAAAATACTTGATGCAGCAATCAATTTCAATATTGGACCCTGCAGGGTTGCAATCAGAAACAACTTTGCAGATGTGAGGCCTTCATGGAACAGGAAATACATGCGCGAAAATGCGCACAAGCGCTGCTTTAATAATCTCCTAGGGTTGTCAGTTGTAACCAGTTGTAGTTTGGCCAGGTATTGCAGTAGAGTCATCATTAATCGCACATCTTGTGGTAGTAGCAATGAACCATACAAGCCTGCCACCAGGCTGTTTAAGATATTTGAAAATGCCTTCTGATCTTGGGTGAGCGCCTCGCCAATCACCACCCACTGCGCTACCAGCTCCGGTCGCGTGCGCAAACATGATAGGAATGCACTATAATTGATCATTACCTGAAAGAGATACAAAAAATGATAATGAAATCAATTTGATAAAACAAATCAATATGAATGGCATACCTGATATTCAAGAACAGTCTTAGCATCTACAAAAATACTATTAGCAAGGAGGTGTGCTCTTTGGCAGCATTGTTCTGCAGTTGCATCAGCTCTTGCCCCAACCAAGCTGTTCAAGTTGATGCGTAGCTGGAAGTTGATCCATGCCTGCTTGAGGAATTCTTCAGTATTATGTAGCAACTTCTCATTGAAGCTCTGAATCAGATTTTTCTCCAAATTGACCAAAAGTTTCTCCTGTTGCAACTGGATGATCAGCTCAGACAAGTCGATGCTGTGTGATGGTTGAGCTGGTAATTCAGCCATAATATCCATAATTTATAGTGAAGATGATCTATTTTTCTTACACTTGCATCACAGTACTACCTGCAATAACATAATTTAGAGCTAAATAAGTTGGCCAAGGAAAAACAAAATTTTGTTGATTACCTGGACATAACCTAGAATCGACCTCCACCTACCTACTTTACGTACGGTTGCACTCGCTCGTTGAGAAGCAATCAATGCATCTGAATCAGTTGGAAGCGCACAGCAAGCGAATAATTTAATTGTTCCGAATGTCAGCGCACCACAATGCGATATGCTGCTGTTGACGATTCAATTAACTAATTGTCCGGTCGTTGGTGGCAGAGTCGTGTTGTTTATTATTGACGTATTCGCACTTGCGGATGGCCCGAATGCCATCGATGCAGATGCACACTTTCCCTACGTTTGCCAGCAGCGTGGAATCGCTTCGCGTACAACTCGACGATGATTTAGGCCAACACTCGTGCACTCGTTGCAATCTGCATATGATTGATGTTGACGATGTCGTTCGTTAGTAATGTAGCCAATTGCACGCAAATTCGTTAATCGCTGTCTGCATCGCACACGCAAATTGCTTCTCTTCCTCGTCTTTTTCGTGCTTGCACTTGGTGCGTTTCTTGCTTGGGATTTTTTTGTGCTGCGGAGTATGCGCAAATCCTATCTTTCTTTTACGAGCCAGCTCTCGGTTACGATGCGGATGTGGGATGCAGCAAGAGCGAAACGGATGCACTATGTTAATAAAAACGCGAATACCGCAAGCACGGATACGAGAAGCATCATAATCGAATTTGCAGTGCGCGAAACAAGGGCCAAAGTGCATCATGTTGAGAGTTCAATGGCTGCTTATCTTAGGCAACCCATAATACACTTTCCATAATTATATTTATCAGTGTTTATATCAAATACGCCCGTAGATTTCGTTATTGCAACTGCTACATGTTAACAAATGCAGAAATTCCAGCTTTTAAATGATAAATTTTATCAAATTGTAAATTTCAAGTAAAGATACTTTCCTTGACATAATTAGGCGCCCAAAAAAATTAGAGGGAGTAATGACATTACTCCCTTATCGGGATTAAGGAATTGACAGGTGGCGCCACATTTTCTGAGCGGTCAACTTTTGAACTAATATTATACGGATTGTTTTATGAAATTAAAGTTTTAAAGAAGATAACTAATAAGTAAACGGTGTTTATTTACAGAATGTACTTCAATTGGTTTATTATTTGCAAGAAAGTACGTGTACAATTGATAGAATTCGTTATATTGCATGTAAAATCTCAATCTCTATGAACACATTGTAGGCTTCTTTGTGTTTGCATGGGACCCGATGCATTCTTTAGCAATCCTGGTGAACGAGCGCGCAGGATTCCTGCGGCGCAGAAAACGTAGACAACTCGTCCAACCAACAAGCGAACGAACGAGTTTAGTGAGGTTACGCGGATCGGCTGTGTGCGTGCGTCTAGTGCGCCTTGAAACGAAACGGAACCAGCATAGAATTCCAGCGCGTTTCGTCCGCGGCTGGCTGCAAGAGTCGACTGCACTTGGTGCACGCAGTGCAGCTGAATGCATCGGATGCAAACAATTCACTTGTCGAGCGGCGCCGTCTATTAATAAAGCAGCGGCCGATGCGAAATGACACCTCGAACGCAGTCGGCTTTGTTTCGTCGTAGTGCGCGCGACAACCAGCCAGAAACAAGTTGTAGATGAGGCAACCACCGCACCAGCAGCAGCGGCGGCATGTGGAGCATTGTGTGGTGAACAAAAAGAAGCGACCAGGGGGACCGCCGCCGTTCAGGTGCCGTTGACGTCCTCCCCAAGCAGCAGCCAACCTGTAAACCACCCAGAGTGTAAACAAACAAACGTTATCGCGTGCGTTTCGTGGTTGCTGATTCGGACGCCGACGAAGAGCGCCGGGTTCGAGCGCCGTACCTGAGAAACGCAACAGCCGCAGCATGGACGACGTCGGCTCCTCCGTGCGCCTCGCGGCGCGGTGTCAATAAACTCGAGTCAAAAGGTGCGCCCCGCACGTTTAACACACACGCCAACGGACGGGGCCCGAGAGCGCGAGCGAGCAGCGTGTGCCGGACTTCTTTGCTGCAGAGTTGTGCGCCTGGTGTGTGCCTCTCTTTGCGCGGCTACCTTGGCTACCTTGCGGTCGACCTGGCTGTGGCTGATGACGAGCGTGCCACACGGCGTTCTTGCAGAACACGCTGTAGAGCAGGCGACGACGAGTGACGAAATTACGGCACAACACAACACGGCGAAAATCGGGCACCTCGTGAAAGTGAAAAGTACGAATTGCACGAATTACTCAATGGGTGTGCGTTGACTGTGCGAATGCCGGTGCTCGACAATTGCGGGTCTTGCCGTTCTGTGAGGTGCCTGTGAAATCTCTTCATTTCCCATTTCGGATTCTCTGTGTTCCCTCTTGGATATCAAATCGTCATCACTGAAACTACTCCGTAGATGCGAGGATTACTCAGCGTTTTACACCGAAGGGTTAGTCATTCGTTTTGTTTTCGAGCCAGCCGTGTACACCGTTAGATTTGTTGTTTTCCTCTAGTTTGCAATTGATTTGCACAATGCGATGACCTTCAGGTGTGACCTGTCACTGATTTCAGGTTAGTTCGCCCACCTGACAAACGGAATCCGTGAAATTCTTGTTGCAATGCCAATTTGCCGTAATATTCACACATTTGTAATTAAATTTCTTGTTAATCTTAAAGTTTGTTCCATTCCACGATAACCTGTAAAACAGAAATCTGTAATTTTGATATGTTGATAAGATAGTGGTTTGTTGGGGGATGCAACCCAACAAACACCTGTCTCAAAGTTTTGAAATTGACTGAAAGACATTCAAAAAGTTGAGCATTCGCATGAACAGAGGTGAATAAACTTCTTGTCGGCGTATGCTGCGTGCAAATCAAATAAATCCCGCGATAATGACACGCATCAATACGAAATGAAGCGATTACGCGCAAGAAGTGCAAGCAACTGTACACCGAAACGACGCGGCCATTTGTGCGCCTGATAATTGAGACAAAGGATCGTTTTTTTCTCGGCTGCCTTCACCTTTATAGCAGTAATTCCATACGCCGCGCCGAACGCAGCGTCCCGCGCCGCAGTTCATTTCAGTTCAGCGCGATTCACGACTGGCTGTAAAATAAACAGTTACGTTTATCTCGCGCGCTGCGTGCGCTCCACAAGCGCGCTTCCTCGACGTAGACGAGTTGATGCCCGCCGCAGTCCTGCGAATCCTATAAATTGAAATTGATGCAAATGACAGTTGACAGTTGCGTTTAAGGTTATATCTCAATTACTTGGCGTACACTTGCGCGCTTTTCTGCTCCAAATTCAACGGTTCTGAATGATGATCGTGCATTGCACACGTTTGAAAGAAGTGAGCTGAGCGAGCCGGTTGGATGACTTGAAGGTCGCGTCCATGCCGGTCACGTGAACTCCTCGGCAGTGTTCTCGCTTCGATTCAATCTGCTCGTCGAGCTGCTGGTGCGTCGTCTCTTTTGTTCGAGCGTGTGGTCGTTCGTGTGTGTTCCGTTCTGTTTCTTGCCGTCTTGCATTCCGCATGTGTGCACGAATCGAACGCCGTCGTCGCAAAACCATATTACATGCGTTACGTACGTAAACGAAGAAAAAAGCGCACAACGTGTGAAAGGGATATGAAGCGCACATACAACAACCGGCGCAATGTTCGAAAGGCTGCTCAAATGCAAACGGCGAGGTCGCTAATGGATATTCTACAAGAAATGCAAGAAAAGCACAAGAAAATGTAAAAAATAATTTATTTATCATATATGGCACCTGCATTACCGACCCTAGATGAAGTAACTTGTTTTTTTGACATTTTGTAGGTTTGACGTGAACGCCCCCTGTATCGTGTGATAACCCTCTTCGATATGCACCTAATGAGGATGATGATGATATAATCGAATTGCGCGATTATTAACCTAATTTCGCGAACATTGTGGACGCACGTGTGTGGTCGATGATGATGTTTGGTTGGCGTTGCGCGAACGCTTCCGCCTCGTCGTTGTTGTCGCCGTCGTCGTCGTCGCAGCGCATGGTGATGGTTTAGTTTGCGACCATCGTCGATGACCTTGGGTGCGTCACATGAACTGGGGGGCCTTGACCTTACCACCAGCCGTCGCAAATCGTGCGCATCTACAACGCGAGCAGGCCGTATGAACGCGCGCCGCAAACAGGCGTAATTAAAGTGAGCATCAGAGCGACCACACACAAAAGCACGCCCGTCTATTATTAATAGACGCGTTACGATTTTGTGCACGCTCACGTAACACTTGCTGCCGCTGGCTGTGATGTGCTGCTCGGATGGCAGCGTTTTTCGCGTTCTAGGAAATAGGAAGTGGAAGCAGGCAGTCATCGCTGCAATTGCATTAGACTAGGCCATGGTTACTCATTAGTTTCGTTTGTAGGTTACAGCCTGAAAATGCACACGATCAGATATTTGCGGTGGAGATAACAAGAATGAGAATCCGAGCCTCGTTTACCCGAAAAGCTGTTGACTCATCGATGATGAATGGCGAAATATACGCGAATATGGCAATGCGTTTGAATGCGGTGCTTGGTTTTTATGATGAGGAGCACCGTTGGAGTCCATCAATTGAATTGGCTACCGAAATACGGAATTTGACTCATTGTATCACCATTTCCTGCTTGTTTCTGCCCGCATATTGCTCGCAGATGTTGAAAATGCCGACTAATTAAGTAATTTGCATTGCAAACTTGGCAATTGTTCAAGTGTAGGCACATCATCCGTGATGGAATGTATAAGACATTTCAAGGTCGATATACGAAACGTAAAACAGAAATTCATGCCAAATAGTAAATCATGTAACGTTATCAGTTAGGAAATTGTTGTAATATTTCAAAATTTAACAATTATTGCCTGCATCAGAGCCCTCTGTGACGTGTGTTCACAATGCACACCAAAGATTATGCGCTTTATAAATATTATTCTAGACGCTATGAATAATGCAAACATGATAATTATCGTACTCTAAGGTCATTTGTGGACCGGACGGTCTACGCTAGACCATATTAGTACTTTATTTTTCCTAGGAGGCACGTAAATAACCTCGAAAATAGCTAGATATTATATACATTGTAATATTTTCGTTTAATATTCTTGCCCATGTAGAGTAGTCGGTTACATATTCTAGTGCAAATTGCGAACCAGACTAATCATCGTAGTATTCAAATAAGATGTACATTATCTTGGCAGCGGAATAGAAATGTTAATTTCAACTACAAAATGTATGATTAATGTGACAAGGTTAACAACGCGCGTATTGTGTAAATCAGCGTATAGATTATTGATTTTTTCCACTTGGAGCGTTGAGCGACTGAGTTTTGTTTTTGTTTTGCTTCGTGTTGTATGTGACGACTAAAGTAGACTTTGCATAAATAAGTCATCAGATACGTTAGCATTTGACATTGGCAGTTATCTCAGCTATTAGATCTCCAGTGATTATTAACAAATCAGCAATATACAAAATATTAGCATTATTAGCATTAGCTTGTTTAAATTAGGTATTTTTGAAAATTAGGTAGCGTTCTTCGCGGGATGCACACCTTGTAAGAAATTGTATCTAACAATAACTGCGATTGCATGTTGCATGGGAAAACAAGTTTTATATGTTCATAAACATCCATAAAAGGAAATGTTAGATTAATTTATTAATTCATTAATACGGTGCTTCGACTGTAAATTCCTTGATAGTTGGTATGCTCATCGTCCACTGGGGTCGCTGGGTGGAGCGAGATTGTAAACACCATTCCAGTTGTTTTTGCATTGCAAAATTATCAAAATTTGAAGCTAATTGGACTCACAGATAGAATTTCATTGAATAAGAACATTGATGGATGTTAATACTGATGGAATGTCAGAAATTTGAAACGTCTGTAGTCCCTGCTTTTATTTACCTGCAAATGCAACTGAAGCTGATATGCACTAATAGGAATAGTTAAGATTTTGCAATATCTGCGTGCCAATTGCTGTGGCAGTTATCTTGTTAGAAGCGCGCGCGGTGCATGAAGCAGAAAGTAACTTATGATATGATGTATGAAAGTATCAAGTTTGCGAGCGTAATTAGAATTTATGCTAAGATGGTGCCGTAAACAGTTAGCATTTCCAGCATTTCATCGTAAATTAGCATTATGCCAAGAGTGCAGCTGCATACTTGCAATAATTTCCCAGTTTTCCATTCCTATATTTATGACTTCAAAACAAGGTACAATATTAACGAAGATTGTTCGTTTCTATTTAAACTTTTTCAGTTCTACAAAGTTAATAACTTCTATCAATGTTTGTCGTAGGCAAAGCCAGAAATTGTCAACGACGAGAAATAAATGAATGTTAGAATAATTGAATAGATAAGCGACCATTAGTCACTCGAATGCATGCAAACTTAACCGATTCTATGCATATTAGCTGCCTCTCCTTTATTTCTAGCTGTAATTCTGTCTGTAGGACTTGTGATTTTGGATACAGCGATTCGAAAAAGCACTAAAACGCTTATAAATATTTATTAGATTCATTTATTTGCATGCGTATGTGTACCACTCATAAATTATTGCGCTTACAAATTGATATTGCTTTCGTTGGTCGTGTTATATGCAAGCATGATGTTTCGCAATAGCTGGCCAACTATCTGCTTGGAATTCGTGATTTCTCCATCAATTAGCAACATTTCTAAACAATTCTAAAACCATCAAACGAAAAAAGTAATGAATTTCGAAATGTTCCCCAAGTAATCGTAATCATTAACCACGGGGGGCGCCACATGTGCATCTTACGTACTTTTTAAAATGTTGCAATTGGTGTTTTAGAAATGAAAGTAGTTTTATCAAATTAATTCCAATTGTTAGGGCAGGTCCTGGTTGTGATAAGACGTAAAGTATAAACAATCTGGACTGAAATCAGCTGAATTGGTAATCCAATCGAACTGACTGCGTTGTTATCTGGCCCCAAAACGATAATACTGCTTATCTCTATAACAATATAGATTGAAACGACTGGCAATGAATTATACCTCTAGTTGATTGTTACGCACCATTAACTGGATGCACGTTAATTACAGTGGCATACACACATCATGCAATTGCTGCAATTTAAAATGTTTCCGTGTTTGTGCTTTATACGCTTTGCGTTTTACATTCATTTCAAATCCAATTGCAGCAATGCGTGATGAAGAAAAGAAGCTGATTCAATCAACGCAGAACTGCATTCCAATTGTAATTTGCTTTCGAATCGGGCATATTGCTTCTACTTTTATGCTTTCTACGGTGTGGCGGCAAGGCGATCAAGTTTTTTTCTTTTGCTTTTACTTTTCTGCAGCCGGTCCTTGTTTCCTAGATAATATCTATCTAGATTTGCTGTTGTTATAAATTCATTGCAGTAATTGATGTGATTTGGGTTGCATACATTACATTTGGAATTCAGTTCTAACCTGTGAAATGTCGTTCGCAAAAAATGTGAGAATGATAAAAGTGCGCGTGCAGAATGTGCAAATGCGTAATTGGACCTGTTTCAATAGCACGTCCGTTGGTGAGTTTATTCATCATTTCTTATGCATTCATCGAGGGGAGCGTTTGAACCGTTGGTGTTTCTTTTTAGGCGCACAAGTGCGATTGCCATTTGCACGCTGAAACGTATAATGTATGTTGCGTATGCAATCGGATCGATGAGTTTTGCGTTCGCTCTCTCGCCGGAGTTGAGTTTCTGAGCATTGCGATCGTGTCGAGAGAGCACGTATGCAGCTGGAACGCCGCGTGCGGCACACACGCATTCATTGAATATTTTTGCAAGGCGAACAACTTTTCTTGTTTTCACTGCGAATTGCGAATTTCAAGCATGTTGGTGCAGAAGCTGCGCCTGGTGCAGTCAACCGACTCGCGCTTCGTGCAGGCGAACAATTGCAAGCGTTCGTTGTTACAATTTCATAAACTCGTTTTGTTTATTTGGACGAAGTCGTTGATTGCGCCTGTTTCTGTTGCAGTAGTCATCCAGCATACGCGCAATGCCACGCCACGGCGAAGGCACCACCACCTCCACCAGCATCACCACCACGTCCGTGACGAGGAGCTGATTGCTCCATCAGCGACAACGCTCCCCGTGGGGGAGGAGCATGGCGGCGGACATGCGATCGCCCAACGTGTCCGTGACGCCGATCAACATCGAGCCGCCGTACCCACCGCCGCCCGCTGGCGATGGCGGCGCGCCACCAGCTGCCCCGCACAACGGCGGCGAACCGTTCGACCCCTCCGACGCCGAGGTCGCGCAGATTGACTTCCAGTCGAGCGTCAACCTGCGCGTCAAGACGAAACGCGAAGCACCGTTCGCTGGAGACGACGTCGGCGATGCAGGCGTCGACGTCAGCGTCGTGCCGCGCCCGATGTCGTGGGAGGGCGAACTCTCCGACGGCGAGCGCGACATGTGCGTCGACGACGAGAACGGACATGTATGTTCACCTCCAATCTCCAATTTCCCTCGAAACGCATCTTTTCACCAGGTTGTTTTTTAGGTACCTGAAAACTTATCCATACATAATCAAGCCGATCGCCAGACGACGCTCACGACGCTCAACAACAACTCGAAGGAGAGCCCCGTGCTGCGCCTGAAGCAGCAGCAGCAGCCGACGCATCCGGCTGGCAGCTACTCGCTACATTCGACGCCCAACAATTCCCCCCTGCTTTCGCAGCGCCATCCCGCGCCACCGCCGCTGCTGGGCGCCAAGGACCTGGTGCACAAGGCGCTCAATGTGCCGCCGACGCCCAGCCCCGACTCGGCGGTGCATTCGGCGTACAGCGTCTTCTCGTCTCCGACTCAGAGCCCACTTACGCAACGACACGTCACTCTTACGCCGAATCTCAGCCGAAATAATAGCGATGCATCGCATTCGAGCTGCTGTTCGTACTCGAGCGTCTCCGTGTCGGTCTCCCCGACGCAGCAGTTCTCGCCGACGCACAGCCCGATCCAGGTATAGTGTTCAGCACCTTGAGGAAGCTGTCCATTGATTCCTTTCTGACCATCGTCTTCTGTAGGGTCGCCACATGCCAAGCATACACGGAAGTCCGCTGCATCACAACGTGCTGTATCGTAATTTGCAGGAGGATTCGAACACGCAGTTCACGACGTCCTCTGACCATGACAATCTGGACGATTCCCCAGGAGAAGACAAGACTGGCCTGATTCACACGTCGCTTCCAGCGCAGCCTGGCATCTCGCGTCAGCAACTCATCAATAGGTACATGAAGATGATCAAATTTGCGTTGTAAAATTCTTAAATTCTTTGTTTGTCAGCCCATGCCCGATCTGCGGCGACAAGATCTCCGGCTTCCACTACGGCATCTTCAGCTGCGAGTCATGCAAAGGCTTCTTCAAGCGCACGGTGCAGAATCGCAAGAACTACGTGTGTTTACGTGGCGCTGTCTGCCCCGTGACGGTCGCGACGCGCAAGAAGTGTCCGGCGTGCCGCTTCGAGAAATGTCTGCAATGCGGCATGAAGCTGGAGGCCATCCGCGAGGACCGAACGCGAGGTGGGCGCTCCACGTATCAGTGCTCGTACTCGCTGCCGCCGTCGTTGGCCTCGCATTCGGATGCATTGCGTGCGAGCTCCAGCGATTTGCGGCATGCTGGTGGCATGGATGCGCCACCTTCGCATCTGTCCGGCTTCAGCGTGAAGCTGGAACCTTCGGAGGCGGCGCACTCATCGCCACACAGCAGGAAGCTGAGCTCGCGGCACGGTGTTCCACCATTATTGCAAGTACGTATCTTCAGTGGTTTATGAGGCACCTGGTGCACATTGATGATTGTGGATATTTTGCAGGAGATAATGGACGTGGAGCATTTGTGGCACTACAACGCGCTCGAGCTGAACAAGCTGAACACGGAGGGCAGCCTGGGGCACGAAGGCGGTAGCGGTGCCATGCATAATCTGCAAATGCATCCGCTGCTCGCGGGAACTGCGCTTGCAGGTTCAACCGACACGAATCCCGATTTCGTTGCGAATCTGTGCAATATCGCTGATCATCGTCTCTATAAGATCGTCAAATGGTGCAAGAGTTTGCCGTTATTTAAGAACATTTCGGTAAGTTTCTTGGGGGCGTAATACGTCTTCGAATGCTGCTGAAATTGAAATTGCGTTTCAGATTGACGATCAAATTTGCCTGCTCATTAATTCGTGGTGCGAGCTGTTGCTGTTCTCGTGCTGCTTCCGGTCAATGTCCACTCCAGGTGAAATCCGTGTCTCTTTGGGGAAGAGCATCACACTGGCTCAAGCACGTGACCTGGGGATGCAGGCGTGCATTGAACGGATGCTCAACTTCACCGAGCAGCTGCGACGATTGCGCGTTGACCGATACGAATATGTTGCCATGAAAGTGATAGTTTTATTAACTTCAGGTCAGTTGCATAATTCATCCGCAATTTTACGGGTATAATAAACGAATTGCAGATACGTCTGAGCTACGAGAGGCTGAAAAGGTGCGTGCGTCCCAGGAGAAAGCGTTGAAAGCGCTCCAAGACTACACGCTCACGCATTATCCAGAGAGTCCTGCCAAATTTGGGGAGCTTCTTCTGCGAATCCCCGAATTACAACGAACGTGCCAGGTATTCTATTGCAAACAGTTATTTCTTTTGTGCTTCAGACGTTATCAGACGTTGCAACTCTCAATATCATGCGTTGATTTTAAACAAATGGCCTTGTTCTTTTTGTTGGTATTTTAGGTGGGAAAAGAAATGTTGACAATTAAATCAAAAGACGGAGAAGGACCAAGCTTTAATCTTCTAATGGAACTTCTACGTGGTGATCACTAAACGAATGAACACCAAACCGATATCACCAAGTCGTCGTCGCCGAAGTGGCGAAACAATCATCTTCGTAGCGTGCAACTACGCCGAAGAGGAGACGTGCCTTAATTGCTTTACGGTGGTGGGTTCATACTTACACGCAGTATTTTATTTGTAGATATAATGTTAGCGAAACAAATTGATTATTCGATTCTCCATTGCGCCACATGCGGCTACAAGCGATATGATGCCGTGCGAGTCTTGGTAGCAGCTTCATTTCCTTATTGATTGCTCGATTAATTAGTTCGTCTTTATTTAATGAGGGATACACTGTATATAATACGGAGGATTCTCAGAGATTTGTAAAGAAGCTCGTTGCGTTTACGTTTAGCCGTTGTATGTTGAGATGATGGCGTTCAATATTCGATGAGAAATTGCTTTAATTCGTTGCGGATTCGAAACGTACTTATTTATTGCTCCATGGGAGAAATCAAATTCAATTACTATATATGTACACATACAATCCAACGACTTACATATTTAACTAGTGCTTAAGAAGAGTAGACTTACAAAAAACAATGATGCATAAATGTACATATGATTTATATATATTATATATATCTTATATATACACCCCGTAGATTAAGCGCAGAATTTTGATATTTTTTATATGCAAATTGAATCGTTCGAGACGCGTTAGGCAGGCAAAACGCATCGTATCAAATACGAACTGTGTTCACGTCGAGAAATGCGCGAAAAACAATTGTCATTCCATTATGTTAAGCAAGGAATTCGCAGCGTTCAGAATCGATTGTCCGAATACGCTATTGTTGTAAATATGCGTACTTGAATCAAGCAACAAACATCAGGACCAATTATTTATTCTTGAATTTAATTCATTCGCCAAAATCTCCCCATTTAAATATTTACAAGCGGGAATTTGTGCCAATTTCGTTTCTGTAGTTGTCGATTAGATCGTAACATCTTATTCTAACGAAGAACTGCAATTTACAAACAAAAAGCAGCTGCAAATGATTTGAAACTATTTAAATATAAGCACATGATGAACAATCTATAATTTGTTACGTTTGGTCACTTTGTCTCATATAAACATTGAACGAATTCATCAACACTGGAACACATCAAGAGACTTTCGGAGGCCTTCAAATGAATCAAACGAGATCTAAGCATTCAGATACGATTTTTATAATATATAAATATGCACTACATATATCTGTAATTTTTGCTACAAAATTTACAAAGGAAATCTTTTGTAATAAACTTTTTTATAATATAAACAGTTTAAATTGATTTAAGGATGGAAATCAATCATGTGAATTAGAACAATTAGAAAAAAAGAACATTGAATGCTAAACAGCATTAATTCTACTTTTATTCCTGTGCACAATTAATTAAAAAGTTTTCAAAGTGCTAGAACTTATTTAATTATTTTAAATTGTAGTTCGTAATTAATTACCTGTACAAGCCACTGGGGGCAGCACCATGTATATCGTTAATTTGCAATTTGCCGTTAATTCGTCTACACATAGCAGCCAATTAGTTTTTAAAAGTGTTTGAAAGAGCATCTTCTAATCTGTAATCCAAATTATTTATTTTTTGTTATCGCAGAAACAGTATTTTCATTTTATGCATCACTGTTTGAAACATAACCTATTATATTGCGAAGAACGCGTTGAACGT
>JARJDZ010003877.1:0-10289 GCA_030264555.1 Aleochara sp. GC000083 | reverse complement strand
CGCTTCTTTACTCAAAAAAGACATTTTCCACTTTCCTCATCGTTCGTTTTATTATCCTTTTTAACATTCTATTGTTTCCCGTTTTTCCTCGAACTTGGTTACTTGTCTGCACGCCGAGGAAATTTCCAGTCGGTGGATTCGAACTTTGAAAATGCAAATGCGCTCGCAAGTTTTCCTCATTCACGTCCATGTATGAGTCCTTCGTCCTTCGTGCTTCTTCGAGATCTCTATTTCGCTTGTACTTCCATAGTTTCTCGTCGTTTTCCTCGTGTATTAATTAAGTGGAACGCAGCAAGTTCGCTCGTGCGGAAAAATGCATTTTCCAGGATAAACCAGAGAATATGATACAACGTTATAATATCACATTTTATATGCAATTCTCCTCTTGATTGTTATGCTCAGTTGTAATTGCCTACATATGGAAAATATACTGAAAAATTGTGGAAAATTTTCCATGAAATTAATACATAATTCATTTTTATCATTGTATATATATAATTTTTATAATTTTATATTTTTTTCACTGGAATTTACAGGTTATACAATGTAATGTTCTAGAACCGGTTAATTTAGACTATTAATAAAAATAATCTACATATAAAGAATAATTTATAATTTTCCATGGAATAGTTCAAAACTATATTTTATATTTTTGAATTGTTTATCTGTAATTTTATTCAATAATTTTCAACCATATTTTCCAGGAAATTAATGATTGATTGTCATTTTTGTAATATAATTTCTATAGAAATTACGAATCATAAACCAAAATGCTCCAGAACCGGCTAATTTTTACTATTCATAATAAATTTTCCAGACATAAACAATATCAATTTCTCATGAATTTTTTCGAAACAAAATATTTTCTAACATATATTTGACTTGTTAATCTATAATTTTATTGTATTTTAGACCCATTGGTAGTAAGGTTCTAGAACCGGCTGATTTCCACTACTTTTCTTCAAATATATATATTTTATTATTAAGGATTACTTTAACTAAGAAATTTTCAAACTTTTTCTTTTCGAGTTAATGAACTTTCTAGAGATTTCCCAGGATAGTTTTTAACTCTATTTTCCAGGAAATTAAACTTTTCATGAATTCACCCCCAAATTCGCTCCCCAAATTTAAAACCGTAGTTTTTCCATTAAATAACAATAGAAAAACGCTTTCGTGCGATTCGACAGCGCTTCAACATGCATGAACATTTACACTTTCCACGGTTATTTTTCCAGGAGTGTTTCCCAACTCTGCGGCAACTATAAACTGCGGAGATTTCCATTCATTACGACCAGCATGCGGTATTATTTTTTGCGCGAAATTGATAAGCGCTGCCGCTCGAAAATTTTCATTTATTTTCGCTCCGATATCGCCGAATGGAAACTCGGAGTTTTTCATTCAATCCACGCCTGGGGGCGCTACTATTCCTGCAGTTTACACCGACATCGGGAAAACTGCTCTCCATACAATATTACTATACTAAACATCTCGTCCGAGTTTTCCGAACATATTTTCAATATTTATTGTGTTTTGCAAATACCACTGGTTGTGGCAACACAGGATTCATTTTGTTCTACTCCGGTTCAAAAGAGTGCGAGGAAAATGGGGGAAAGGGTTCCAGATAGGAAAATATGAAAACTCGATGGTATGCAATAATCTCATTCATTCACTAACCATTCAAACTAAATACAAAACAAAATATGTGCAACTTTGAGGGAAGGATTTTTTTAATGGTTGAGTGAGAATTTTCAGGAGAATTTATTTAATTTATATTTTGATACTGTGGTTTATTTATTTGTTTCTAATTTTTTTTTGAATTGTAGTTTCAGACCATCATGTTCTAGAATCGGCTTTTTTTAACTTAAGATAATTTTAAAATTTCCAAAAAATAAAATGTCTGATTTCAGGATAAATATCTTTGCAAAATTTTTGTTAATTTTATGCAAAATATTACTTCAGGAACTTTAGTAATAAATTTTCTACTTCTACAATGTAAAAAATTACATTTCAAATTTGCCAAATAATAAAAAAGAAATTTTCAGTGAAAGTAATTTTCATTTCAACCTTTTAGTATTTGCTCTTTCATCAATCCTCCCGGATATATTTTTTTCATTAAGGAGAATTGCCTTCTTATCCTATCGATTCCCATTCAACCTCCTTTTTTTCTTCATCTTCCTGACGATTCTCATACACTGGAACTCATTGGCTCATTTATTGGCCAGGATAATGGAAGCAAAAAACGAAATGGGACCAGCCAATGAATCCCTTTTAATAAATTCGAAACAAAATCGAATTTATTTCCTCCCCTCCATTTTCACATTCAACCATCTTCAAATTATCCTTCAAAAAAAATTATTTCCTCTTCCATGAAAATAACAATCAACCAAAAACTACCGTTTAAAAAAATCGTTAAATAGTGAAGATGTCAATCAATAAAGGACCAAAAAAAAACCAAAAGGAAAACCCTCACTCTGGAAAAACTGAAATGAAAGAAGGAAACGATGGATGTCTAAGTAGATGTGTTTGTTGGTTTAGGACTGATATATTTCTTCATCATGAGGATCAATCTATCAATCAATCATAAAAAGCTTTCCTTTTCCTTCAACTTCTTCTTACACTTCGTGAAGGAATGGTAGGTGGAAACGAAACGATGTTTGAATGAAGGAAATGAACGAACCTGAAGGAACAACACATAAATTGTGTGCCACGGATATTTTTTGAAAATGTGGTGTGCAAAGAGCGCTCAATGTCTATGAATTTCATCATAACTCATAAAAAATACATGCAAGCAAGAGGCGAGTGGTGGGGGGTGAAGGTATTGTGTTTGCCATCATTAATATCCGGTATGACTGGGGTATATTTTGGTGAATTTTATGAAAAATATATTTTGATGGGTTTATACATCATGCTATCAGAATATTAAGGATTTGTGACAATTTTATGACAGTATCAAATAAAATTGCAAATTTTTGTGGAAATTATTCAAGAAAAATATGTTTTGATTTGCTAATTTGCAACATTGAAAATTTTTGTGGAAATTTTTCTGGAAAAAGTTAAATTAATTTGGGAATTAGTTGATAGGTTTAAAGTTGAGAAAAATTTTACATTAGTTAGTTTACATTGTGGAAAATTATGAAAAATGATTGGTACTTGAAATAAATTATTTTCTGCACGAAAATGCAATTTAGCAAATTGATGTAATAAATATTCGTCTGAACTTATTTTTGCAAGTATTTTTTTTGCAGAAATTTTTCTTTAAGAAAAACTCAAAAACAGGATAAAAACTGAAAGGATAAAGTTACAATTGGTTAGATAAAACATCAAGTTGAAAATTCAAAATGTAATTTGAAACGTTAATGCATAAAACAATGAAAATAAAATAATAATGAATCCTTGTTTCTCTCTCTTAAATATACACTTTGAAACTAAATCCTTATTGACTTAGACTAATAACTAGCACACTATAAATGCACATCCTATTTGTTTATCGGAAAACTAGCAACATACATATAACTATCATCCCCCACTTTTCCATTAATATTTGTCTGGGAAAACCCTCTTGCTAAATATATGCATATCTACTAGCTGCTAGCAAACGAGCGCACTAATGCTAAACTAATACGCAAAACCACCTGCAAAGGGTTAGACAAACAACAACAATGAACTCTATATGGGTTATAAGGGTACAAGCAAATAAACAAGTAAACAAATAAGTCAACAAAAAATATATGACATTAAAAAATAGGAAAAATGGGAAAATAAAATTATTTAACAGGAAATACGAGTTTGAAACAAAATACACTATTTTTTGCCCTGTAATTTGCCGCTCGCAATTTGCAATTTGTGCATTGTAGAATGAAAGGGTGAATGGATCAGAAGAAGAGAGGGGATATTTGCATGACTTTGTGTGGATGAAAATAGGGATATGAAGCATATGAATAAATATTTAAATTGCAAAACACCTCCAGGTTGTTCCCCGGAGGGATAAAGGGAAGGGGAGGGGATTTGTTGTTGTATAAACAAATTAAAAATTAAAAAGAAACGTGTGTTGGATAAATATTATTTTTGTAATTTAATGTTGAAGTAAATTACTATTTTTACAACAAATAAACTAATTTTTTGGAAACATTTTCCGTCATTTAAAAAAATAGTTTTTCAAATTTTTACAAAAATAAATGTGTCATGTTACATATCATTTAAAAGAGAATTTAATTAACTATGATAATATATTTTTGTTTTTAAAATTACTTAATTAGTAAATGAAAAATTGACACATAAATAAAATCAATTCAATTAATATTTTCGTGTTCTAATTTTTTCAAATTTGAATTGAAATTATTATCTTTCAAAAAAAAATAAATATTACATCTTATATATCTTCTCAAAGATAATTTAATGGTCTATAAGAATATTTTTGGACATTTAAAATTAAATCAATAACATATAAGATACTTAAATAAAGTTGTACAAAGTTTTTGCGAAAATATTAAGGATATTTCAAATTGGAAAATTTCAATTATCCTTTGATCTAAACAAATAAAAATTTTCACTCACAAAAAGTATATTTAATTATCTATTTATCAATAAAAAAATTAACAAGTTATAACAATTGTTGGATCTTTGAAAATACAAACCAAATTAAATTTTAACCTCTAAAAAGATCTTCTGAAACATGCAAAACACACAAAACGTCCTTGATCTTGTCTGGCGTCTGGGTCAACACATTTCACTGTTTCCTCCCATTCTTGATCCCTTTCTTTCCACTCGACAATGTTTATTTTTTTCATCGGAGCCATCCACAATTTCTGCTTAAAATGGAAAGTACCTGCTTACGCGCTCATCCCAGGATTCCCGAGGACATGCAAAATACTCTCGTCGCTTCATTTCACTTCATTAAATTTCAACGTTTCACTTGCCCACCACCAGCGACAGCACCCAAACATCCCAAAAGGGAAAAAAAATTAACAAAAAAAGCATTGAGTCGCGTGAAAAACCTCTAAGCGTCTAAACCCACTGACCTCATCATGGTGGAAAATGCCTCGAGGAGGAAAATCGCATGACTGACCGGCCCAGACCTTGGTTTGATACCATGTTTGGTTGTAAGTGTGTTTAGGTGTGTATATGTGTGGGTGGAAAAAGCTGAAAACCTGAAAAGTAAATGGTAAAATAAACGAGGACGAAACGAAGGACGAAAAAGGAGTTGAAGTTTCATATTGAAAAGCTGGTTTTTAGATGGACAACTTTTCATGTTTGTGGAATTTATTCCCGTACAGGAACAAGGAATAGAGGGATACATGTTGTGTTTTCTTGGTTGAGATGTTTTTTAAATTAGGGAAAAAATGGCGTGGGAAAGAATGAAAAAGGATTTTTTGATGGCTTTGGATTTTACGAAGGAATTTTCCGGAGGAAAATTGGTTTTAGAAAAATTTGACGTTCAATAAATATTTGAAAGATATATTTTCTAAAATGTTGTAAAAATAATGATTCGTTTCACTTTTATGAAAAAAATTTCAAGAAAAAATATTGCATTTTATAAAATTGCAAATGCATCATTTTGTTTATTTATATATAATTTCCAAATTATTTGACCAATCTTAAAAATTAAAAAACCAATAAAAAGCTAAATAAATTCACTTTACAATGATATATTGCATTCTATCATTGTACAACCGGAAATAGAAAAAATAGGTTTGTAAACATAGTTATCCTTAACATAAGAATCTAGTTGTATATTTATATATTGTTTATTTTTGAATAATTTCAAAATTATATGACCGATTTTAAAAATAAAAAAACCAATAGAAAGCTAAATAAATTCCCTTGACAACGATGTATTGCATTCTATAATTTTCCGACCGGAAATAGAAAAAACAGGATTGTAAAAATAGCTATCCTTAACATAATAATATAGTTGTATATTTATATATTGTTTATTTTTGAATAATTTCAAAACTATATGACCGATTTCAAAAATTAAAAAACCAATAGAAAGCTAAATAAATTCCCTTTACAACGATGTATTGCATTCTATAATTTTCCCACCGGAAATAATAAAAATATGGACGCAAACTTAGTTATCCTTCAAAGACTAGAATTCAAGAACTTTATACATCCAGTTTTCCAGGAATTTATTAACCAGTTCATGACCTAAAAGTAGAATTTCATTATCCACTATCTTCTTCTTGTTCTTATTTCTTTCCTTTTTCCTGGTTCATTTCCTCGTAACACGAGAAATCCAGGAATCTATATAGAAACTACCCTATCTACTAAACTAGCTAGCTAGTACCTATCAAGGAACACGGGAATGACCCGATCCTGCCATCTCCACACGTAGAAGCGTAATGGTCGGGTTTCCGGCCTCAGGTGCACACTCATTTTCCGAAAGCTCTAAAGCTGCAGGTGCAAGCTTTTAATGACATTATGCATCCCTATTAAGGACGAAAAGTCCGCTCGTGTACGAAACGAACCCGAAGGAAACTGCACGATAAATGTGGCTTAAGTAAATGAAAGAGAAGCCAAAAGAAAAAAGGAAGACGACATACTAAAAGGAATAAAATGAGAAATTAACGAATGAAATGGAGGTTGAAAAAGTGGAGGAATTCTTCAAGGATAATAGATCCAAGAAATAAGAAGCCCAATTAGTCAGGGGAATTTTTTATGAGTTTTAGTTGAAATGAATGACTCGACGTTAAAATCTCAGTAATAGATAAGAAAATTTTCATATCCTTGCATAATTTACGATGACAAATTACTCTTCAAGGAATTCCATCATTTTTTTGTGAAAAATTAATGTATAAATTTAAAAATTGATTTTATAAAATTATAATAATTTTCATCAATTACTAATTTCTAATTGATATAATTTGGTTTAAAGTTTTCACATGAAACCAAGTTTCACTGAAATTTCACTTCCAGTGAAACAATGTGATAATTGCACTCATAACAATTGTTGTTTTAATAGTTTTGCGTTAGATGTTGCATTTTACCTTCTTGTATATACGAACTAAAAGCAGGATGCTGGTTCTTCAGATACCAGCAACAACAACAATGAGTTTGGTTGAAAGGGTTAATTGCTCAGTGCACCACAGAATCCGCTGGAGCACATAAACGCCACGTGCAGTCTTTAAGCAATTAGCAGGCGGTGAAACGTGATGGCCAAAAAGGACGAGAAAATGACGATTCCGTGTGAAATTTAAGATTTTCATCAATTTCATATTCACTATATTTGAATTATAATTTTCCACCTACGATAATACTATTTTATATTATATTTTCTAAAAAACGATTAATCCTGCTGATAGATATGTTTTTCCTAATTGATAGACTTTTTTAATTTTTAAAATCGGTTCATTAGTTTCAGAGATATCACAAATTTAAATTCATAATTCACAAGGACGATTTCTAAAGATGGCTGCTAGTTTATTTTGTTACCATAGCAACCGTGTGGGGTAACCTAGTAACGAAACATTTTAAATTTTAATATTTTAATAGGGGATGATATTAATATGTTGTTTACAGTAAGTTTTAATATGATTGTAACAAATACAATAGTTTAAATATTAACAATATTTTAGTTTTGAGTAGTTATTTTGATAAATCCGACAATTTCATTACGACTCACTCCGAGGAGAGTTTCCTTGAATTTGTTCAAAATTAACCACACGTTACGAACAGTTCGGAACAAAACCGGAAACGAATTCATGTCTGGAACATGCACGTCGTGCACACATATTTGTTCTTATTAATTAAAAGCGAATTATGGCGTGAATTCCATCATGATTATTTCGTCCTGCAATTGCCTAGTCACGCAAGGACCTTTCACTTCCATGTGAAAACCAAATTAATTTCATGCTGTCGACAATGAAAAATCCTTATTACAGGATATAATTTTCCATGGTAATAAAATTGAACCAACAAGGAAGAAAAAAAAATTGATAATAAATTTCAAGAGCATAAATTGAACCGAATATTTTACGTTTCCTTTCACAAAAAGTAACATATCCTTCCCAAACCATTATTTTTTTTTGTTTCTTTCTTGTATTTCCTCTTCTTGTGTTGTCACTGTTGTTGTTGTTGTTGTGCCATTTATTTGCAGGAAGTTCTGTGCCAATAATCTCATTGTATGTGCGGACGCACACAATATGTCATCTAGTAGTTCGTTTTCCGTTCGGGGAGGTTTTCCTTTCTAGATCCGCTTAGGAGGACGCATTTTTTATAGATCAAACATGCTTCATCGTTACAATGCGCCTGCTCGATAAAAGAAATACTCATACGCGTCGGTTACAAATGGCCGTGCAGAAATCATAAATAAGGACTAGCTCCTGCTGATGCTGTAAGTCCCCGAAAAACTCCCCGGCAGCGATTCGGAAAGAAAGGACGAAAAGAGGACGAAAAAAGAGGATGACATCGCGGAAAAAGGAGGGACAAATCATGGAGGAAAATTGCCCGGGTTGGTCGGTCGCCATATTTCCTGGAAACTTTCCCGAACTTGGCGGAGTCATTCGAGTGCTAAAATATTATTTTTAATTAAAATGTTTAAAATCTCGCAAGCGATAACTAACAAAATGTTCTTCGGCGCTGAAGAAAGTTGATGGCGTGCTGAATGTCGTTNCGGTCGCCATATTTCCTGGAAACTTTCCCGAACTCTGCGGAGTCATTCGAGTGCTAAAATATTATTTTTAATTAAAATGTTTAAAATCTCGCAAGCGATAACTAACAAAATGTTCTTCGGTGCTGAAGAAAGTTGATGGCGTGCTGAATGTCCTTGTCGTTCGGTCGAGCCACCAGAAGTCGACGCACTTCTGCTGTTTTCTTTCAATTTTCCACGAGACGTCTAGGAAAACATCACGAATGAGGCCACAACAAACGAGACGCCGAAGAAATCCTCTGCAAACGAGGTCGCGTCATGAGAAATGGGAATTGTGGTGGGGGGATATAGTTCATGTATTCATTTGTGCACTAGAAATTGCAAAAATAGCTAAGAAAAATTGATTCATATTGAAATAAAGTTTAAATGAAGAGTTATCCTTCATATTTAACGGTTAACAAAACTTTTTTTTTCAAAATATTATCCCAAAAATTATACAGATTAAATATTTATAATTTTTGTCAAAGATGCTTTGTCCAAGGATAATTTGCAGTTTGAATTTTTAAAATCCATCCGTTAGTTTCCAAAATATCTGCAATTAAACTTTGATGGAATCCTTAAAAAGATGGCTGCCATTCGGTTTCCATAACAACCACTAACAACCACCCTAACAACGAACAACTCATATATCAGAAAATCAAAACAAATTAATTGATTAAAGAATATTATTTTATTTATTTATCCGGAAAAGAAAAGAGTTTTCAAGAAATAATAAGAATTAATAGACGGAAGCACTATTTTGCAAACTAATTAATTGCAGTTGTTAATTACAACATATTAAACAAAACTCTTAAAAACTCATTAAATCCTCGATATTCCCTCCATTTTACAGCCAAACAGTTTTGAACTTGTTGAAAAATTAATTGCAAACGTTATCCTTAGATGCAAAGCAGCCATCTTTGTTTCCGCTTCCTGGCAGCAAACCAATATAATAGCGAAGTTTTCCTCCGGGGAAATCTTTGTTTAAATACAATTAATATTAGAGAGTTTCCCGCGTTCGAGTCGAAGATTATGTTCACTTATATTCTTCATTTCATACATTCGTACTGAAAACTATGTAGTCTAGAACTACAAACTATTATACAAGTCCTAGATTGAAATTGCGAGCATATCTCAATTCCCAAGTCAGTCGTAATGTTTCTTTGCCGCCATATTGGTTCGTAACAACTATAATGGCGATTAGCCAACTCCAGGATAATTTTGCACATATTCCCATATTTGCACTAATGAGTGTTTGCAACTTTGGGAAACACCTGTTTTTGCATTAATTTGGATTGATGGAAATTCTATTTATACTATGATAACAAACCATTTGCAAAATTCAAAGTATTTTGTTATAAATTTCATTTTTTTGCAAAAAGTTTTAGAGTGGAAATTTTATAGTAGTTATATATTTTCGGATTGGTGGAATAAAATGGCTGAAAAATGATGCGTGGTGCAAATAGAGGAATGCAATGGTGGAATAACTCGTGCTGTAGCCAAAAGAGGGGTAACGGACGAAAGAGGGGAAGGATTCAAATGCGTGAAATCCAAATATTACCGTGACAAACTTGTTGATTCAGTCGATGTGCATTTCAATAAATTCCACCTCGTTTTTTATGATAGCCTGGAATTATGGGTATTTAGCTCAATATTACACATG
>JARJDZ010003873.1:0-26577 GCA_030264555.1 Aleochara sp. GC000083 | reverse complement strand
CGTTAAGTCTTTCTCTGTGCGCGTCGAGCCGTGTAAACGTTGATCCGCGCACTCGCATCAGAAGTGACGCTCCGTGTGCATCATACGACAATCGCCACCACGGAATTGCGTCGTAGCGCTCGTCTACAGGAGCGCTCTCGGGCTCCTTACGTGCCCCCAGCACCTGGCCGCACCGTCGACGTCATGGAATCGCCGGCCGACCCTCTGTCGTCGGACTCTCCGCCGTTCCCGTCCGGTAGACCTTCGGGTTACCTGCCCTCGGGGGACCATACCGAGGAGGACCCGCTCATCAACATGAATAACCCTCGCCCAGGCATCGTCACCGCACCCGCGAGTATGGAGCCTGCCTCCGATGCCTGCCGCCGCGAGGCCCAACAAGGGGATCCAGTCCCCAAGACAAGTGGATCATGCTATATCCCCTCCACCTACGGACAGCCGGAGTTCCTGTCGCAGCACCTCGTCACCTCACCACCAGGTTACGCTAGCAACAGCCCAGCAATCCCTGTTGCAACTGGTGTCCAATCCTCTTATTCGCACGATAGAGAACCCGCTCGTCATATCAGCGCCCAGCCCGGGACGCTCTCTTCTTCTTTGTGTGACGGCTATAATGGATACATACCGTCCGTCTCAACTGGTGCCCAAGCCGGGGGCAACTCCAATTCTATACACGACGGTCATGTACCCGCCGGCTACCACAATTATATATTTTTCTTAAATTCTGAGAAGTTCCGAGCGTGTGCTTCGCAATTTTGTTTATAGATTCTTGAAATAGCCTTCGGATAATAATAATATCGCTAGGCCCCATCTGTCGGAGCTTCTTGCTAAAAGCAATAGCTTCGATACCTGCAAGTTATCGAGAGATTGCTTTCGGAAACCCAACTATCACTTATGGAACCTATAGTACTAACAGACCAATAGTTGTTATTAGCTTGTTAGAAACACGATTAGGAAACCGGGCGTGGATCGCGCTTTTCCATGGACGAACAGGCCCTAAACTTGTTCAGATCACGATTTTCTTCGAACAAGCAGGCACAAGATTGGCTGTCTGCCGATTCGGACCAAAGAAATTAATTCTAATGAGCTTTTGCGGCTATAAATAGGGGCGCCGATGGAGTCATCGAAGTCAGTCCGAATTTAACATTCATAGTGCATTGTTTTAATTCTATCCAGCAACGTTTTTGAAGTGTTTGTGGTCTTTTTTTGCTTTTATTTGAATCAAAAATGCCCAAATCACGTGTTAGTACGTCAAGGGTGAAGAAGAGATCGGTCCGGTCCTCTTTTATTAAAAAGTTAATAATTTCTCGCAAGGCGAAGTAAGTAGCTGCGGTGAATTTTGTAACCAGTAATTCAAAGTAAATAATTATTTCTTGTGAAATAGGTCCAAATTGCAAGAGTTATTTTTATACCCTTAGATTCCATCGAAAATAATGACCCCCGTTTCCGATGAAGAAGTGCCATATGACACTGAATTCACGAGGTGCCCTTCCATCAGCGACATTGTACAGGGAAAACGTTTTGTCGACTTAGATTTCTTCCTCAAAGCATATGAGAAAGTGGTTTTACACCCAACTCATTGCACAATGGGCAAAATGTAATTGCGGAAGGAAACTCGAAAGGATATTATATCAACTCTCCATTTTGCGTGTGATAACTGCGATAGAACATATATGATTCCGACGCAACCTCCGACGCAAAAGAGGAACATAAACCATGACATTGTTAGGGGATGTTTATCAATTGGGATAGGATACAGTCAGTGTGAGGAATTGTTAGGAATTCTTGACATTCATGGCCGCAAAAACTTTTGCTAAAACAAGGGAGGTTAAAAATGTAATTTCTTTTTTTACATGCTACTTTATTTAATCACGTTTATAATGTATAAATTTATTTCTTTTAGGTTTGGCAGGATTATTTAGCAGAACAAATGATAATATCCGGTAAAGAGGAACGGGAAGCCGCAGTTGATAGAGGTGATTTTGTCGATGTTGCCGGCAACAAAGTTCCTTTCATTACTGTTATTGTTGATGGTGGATGGTGCAAGCGTTCCTATGGCCATGGGCACAATTCTGCATCGGGTGTGGTTCGTATTGATACATAAATGTTTGCTTCGATGGTACTATAATTTAATTATTTCAAGCTGTTATAATAGGAGCTTGTTCAATGTGCATATTTCACAAAACACGTGGTGGGGCTCTAAAGAGCCATGATTGTGCTCTTAATTTCTCGGGCCCATCAACAGCAATGGAGCAAGATGTTATTGTGGAGGGATTCCGCAATAGTGTTGCCCACCACGGGTTGGTCTATAAATACTTTATTGGTAGGAATTATTATTCTATATTATTATCAATGAACATAATTCTATTATTGTATTATTTCAGGTGATGGTGATTCGAGTGTCTTTGCAAGGCTGAAGGAGAAAGTGCAGTGCGGCAGACAAATTGTAAAATGCTTGAACGATAAATTGCAAAAACTAGCTGCGAATACTACCTATCCCTTGCAGGCAAGAAAATTGCTCACTGATAAAGTGGATGGGATAAGTAGGGTTGAACGCCTTGTAAAAGGGATTCGGACGGCTATAAAAGTAGCAGCACAAGAATCTCCGTCAGGGCACGTTTTTGGCGTACATGATAATTGCAGGTAGGAAGTAATTTTATTTATCTTAGAATTTTTAATGAAATTTTACTTTCACCTTTCCAGCGTTACCTTTTGTTCCCGACAAAAGGAAACCGACTCCAGCATCATAAACGCATTGAGAGATAGTGGGCTGTGGACCGCCATTCTAAAAACTACAGGCCCGATGATACAAAAAAGCGACCGGATGATGTTTAATCAAACTACGAATCAAGCGGAAAGGTAAAAAATAAGTTATAGACACTGAATTAGTAATATTTTTGACGTATCTTTTAGATTCATGTCTCTGGTCGCAAAATGTATAGGAGGAAAGCGGCAATCTTTCATTGCACGCGCATATGCGGCTGCGATAGCACATGGAGATGGTCCTGATTGGCATTTAGGTCCTTGGAAAATGCTATCTAGTCGCACGCCAGGGAAAATTATGACGCAGGAGTTCGTGAGGAGAAGGAGACATTTGTTATGCACCCGTCTTCGAAAAAAGAAGTCATAAACACAATATGATAAGCACTACGGGCCTGATGCTGCGGAACCGGACCTTGATCTCGCCGAATTTCATCAAAACTTAGTTGATTCCGCTAATAAACGTAATAATATCGAGGTTCGGACTCGAGGGCAGCATGCTAAAGCTGAATGGAAGTCCATTAGACGAAATTTGTTGACAGCTTCAAACTTGCTAGTAGCGCGGTATCGTCAGCGAACTGAAGCACGTTGTAGAATTGTCTGTCCAACGTTGGTATATCCTGAACTAGGATGTTGAATAGAGTTGGAGAGAGAGTTGAGCCTTGCGGTAACCCATCTGGTGCCTCTCGTAATTGAGAAACCACTTTACCGCAGCGAACTCTGAACATTCGATTCGTAAGAAACGATTGAAGCGTTCTCATCAGATGGGTCTGAATTTCCAATATGACGAGCTTGTGAAGAACGGCTTCTCGCCAAACCTTATCGTAGGCCTTTTCCAGGTCGAGTAGGGCAGTGATCGCCAAACTTTTTGGGTCCCGTACCCCCTAAAGCAGAGATTAAATAGCGGCGTACCCCCAATATCATATATTACCATGAATGGCATTAAATATTGACGTAAACATTCATCAAAGGGTCCGCTTTGAATCATCTCGCGTACCCCCTGGGGTACGCGTACCACACTTTGGCGATCACTGGAGTAGGGGATAAGCGTTTTCCTTTTCCGCCGGTGAGGGTAATAGGGTAATAGGACGGCGGTTTTCTATACGAGCAGGGTTTTTTCCCTTCTTTGGAATGGTGATGACTTCCGCCCCCTTCCATTTGGATGGGAAGTAGCTCAGTGACCAACAAGAGTTGAAGAGCTAAACAATACCCTCGATGATGTTGTCAGGCAGAAACTTAAGGGCCAAAACGTTGATCCGGTCTGGGCCGGGCGACTTCGTGGCTTTCAGTCTTGCTATGCGAAACCGGACATCGCTGGTGGATGCAATTGGAGCCTCGGGGGCGTCTTGCGAAAGAGCTATCGCTTCCAGACTCTTGTCGACAAGGTTGCGGATGACTGGGCGAGTACGCAGGATGTTTTGAAACTGCCGTTGAAACTGAGCGGCAGAAAATTCAGCTTGTTCTTGGGGTTTGAAGAGCCAAGAACGCCCATCGAATATGGGATTGTGCTGCTTGGAGTTCCTCCCTCGCATAATTTTACACAATCTACAAACGTTATCGTCTTCGTTGAAGGAGTTCACAAATTTAAACCACGAATGTTGTTTGAATACTGAAATCTTAACTTTGACGCGGCTTGTGACTGCATTCAACTTATACTTGATGGCAGGTTCTCGATACCTGACTCAATGACGATTTAAGCGATACTTTTCCTTGAAAAGCTGCTTAATGTGGAATGGGAATTGCATTCGATGACTTTTCGAAACCTGAACTGGTGAGGTGGAATTATCTTCAATTGCCGAAGAGATATGTTCGATTATCTCAGTTACCGCAGCATCTATTCTCTGCGGTGAATCCAAGTTGGTTTGTATAATCGCAGTCCGTTGAAGCTGGGTACTGAAACCGTTCCAGCTTATCTTCTTGGGTGGTGGTTGATGAGGTGATATTAAGGGTGCCTCGTCAATCGTAAGTAGTACTGGGAAGTAGTCTGAGTCGAGCTCGTACACCACGTTCGAAGAAATTGAATACGACCAGTTGAATGACAATGCAATATCCAGAGAATTTGCCGTTGCACATGCTCCTGTAGCGGGTTGGATCCGCCGAAGCGAAGACTAACCCACCTAATCTTGCCAAACTTTTGGCTAATCTTCTACCTTTCTTATTTGACTGTCTACTCCAGATAAAATGGAGAGCGTTGAAATCCCCAATAGGGTCGGCAACGGATTATCGGTTAAGATAGATATTGAATCGTCGCTTATTGCCGACCTTGGTACGCTATAAATAGAAGAAATTCTAACGAGCTGGTTCCGTATGAACGTGTAACGGAGCAGAATGGTGGAGGTCTGCTCCTAAAGGTGTGGGGCTCTGAACTCGGGTTTAAGCTACTCTCTTGGGACTACACACACGTGGACGCCACACCACGCCGTTGTACGGTTCCTTCATCAGCCCAGGCAGGCCTCAAAAGTGGCCACAAGGCTCTGGGACTGACAACTTCACCGCACTAAAGACGCAACCAAACAGCCTAGAGACAAAGAGAGGACCAAACACGAGAGGACAGAATCACGAAGGTGTTGGAAGCTGGGGGAGTGATAAGGAGAGGTAAGAAAGGTTGCCGATAATACACGCCACAAAACACCGAGCATGAACGTTCCGTTGCAATGGTGGTGTTTTCCATGTCGGAGTTGTTCTTTTCCTAGCTTGCTTGGATCGGCTTTTTCACTAGAATTGCCGTTTCGCCCCGACAGCTGCCGTCTGGTCTATGGTTGGAGAAGCAAGTGTACCCTGGGACTTCGAATCTCTGTTTCAGAAAATTTTCTGACAAGCAGCAATAATGGACATTGTACTTGTCGAGGAAGTTGATTAATTCCTTTTTTTTGTGGGAGACGCCTTGCGCGTTAAAATTAACGAGTAGTGATTGCTCCAGTTTGGAGGAAATCTTGCAGAATACCCGGAATGAGTTTTTGAAGAATGGTTTGAAGTTCGCCGAGCGCGGCCGCGGTTGTCGGTCTCGCGGGAGGAGCGGCTGTTTCTGTTGCATCGGCGTATGAAACGCCGGCAACCACTGGAGATGCCAATTTGGCTGCCCTCTCACGAGCGGCTACCGCCTTAGCTTTTTGAATTGCGACCGGTGTGCCCGGCAATCCTTGGCTACTGCGACATGGTTGCCATCGCAATTAGCGCACCTTGGCTTGAATTTTTTGTGAGATGCCTACTCACAAGCTCGCGGATCATGGTCACCGTTGCAGTGGAGACACTTGAATGGTGCCGTGCAGCGTCGTTGGCCATGAGCAAACTTCAAGCAACGGAAGCATTGCATTGGTGAAATTGGGCGCCTTTTATGTTCAACTGTAACACGTGCATGGATCACGTTATTACAGTCGAGAATTTTACGACCTTCGTCATCGCGTGTGGTTTTGATGACCACCAGCGGAAAAACTTTGCGTTTGTTACGCATCCGTCGGACCGAGTTCACCTTAAAACCTTGCACGATAAGATCATTCTTAATTTTTTCCTGGGTTAGGTACTCAGGAATATCCCTAATTACCACCTCGAATAGCATTTCGCTCTTTAGTGCGAACGTGTGGTACGCGATTTCCCCATTGGCGAGAAAGTCAACCAAGGCACAAAAATCGTTCACCGACGGGGTTTGGATCCGGATGAAATTCTTGGAATTTTTCACACCGGAGAAGGTGAATTTTTGAGACCTAGAAGCCTCAATCACCTTTATGTAAGTTTGCTTATCAGCAAGCATTACGCAGGGAGGGCGCTCAGCAGGAACTAGAGCGCGGGTGGCCTGCGATTGTTTCGCATGGACTGTTGGTTGTTGTACCGCTTTTTTGGATGGCGGTAACGACGGGAAGTCGGCTTCTCGCGTCACCCCCTGAAGCTGATGAAGAAGAGGGCGTTGGAGCTTCTTCCAGCGGCCCAAACCTGTCTACCACGGGTATGGTGGCTACGTGGGGAGCAGGAGCCGGGATCGGCTCTAGCTCAATTTCTTCCGCAACGCTGTTTTCCCGGTTTGATGAACTACCGGGAGCGTTGCGGGATCCTTTTTTGGAGCGCTTCTTAGAAAGAGCGGCTTCCAGGACGGTCAGTCTGGCAGCCAGCATCTGCGTTTCGCAAGCTTTCTCGCGCAGAGCTGCCTCCAAACTCAATTTTCTTTTCATACTGGTCGCGTTCCAAGAAACATTCCTCGCTTCTTTCTGTCATAGCGAAGAGATGCGACACACCAAAATCAACAGAGGCCGGAGTCGGTTCCCGAGAGGGGTCCGCTCCGGTAACACAAAGATATTCCCGACGATCAGGCAACTTGGCTCATGCACATGGGCAAAGGAGATTATGAGGGTATGGTTAAAGTAAACTGAAACTTACCCCCAACTTGAGACACTGCTGCGTTACCTACTAGGTTGCACTCACTAGATGTTAACTCACTGAAGGTTCCCTCGAGACTGACGATGATGAACGCCTATTTACTGACAGAAACCTCTATACGCACGGTGGCGGGGACATGATGCCGGAACTCACTCTAGAAGATGGCAGGGCCGCTGGAAACAATCATAGGGGCGAGGTTTGCACCTATGAAGTCGCTTGATGAGAGTATTTTTGCTGCTTTGTATTGTCTTATGAAGACGGGCCGCGTGTTCCACTGCTGTGGTGGTGACTGGGACTTCCTTCCGATCGGCGAGGATTTGCCTGTTGCGAATGAACCATGGGGCCTGGAGAATACTGCGAAGACATTTGCAGTGGGCAGATTCGATCCGTTGGAACGACTGCGGTCTTGGTTGCCGACACGGGTAGCGCATAGGTGATCTGGGGCTTGACGATGGCTCTGTAGATCCTCAGTTTGGTCGAGAGCTTGGCTTTGGAGTTGAAAATGCCATTGAGAGATATGAAAGCACCGATGGTTTTCTGGCGGACGTGCTGTACCTGCCTAGTCCAGCGGAGTTTGCGATCGAAGTACACAACCAGATACTTGACGGATCAACGCCAGGGAGATCTTCTGCATACGGAGGACGATGTTGTGCGGCGTACGATTTCTTCGAGAGCAGAAGATAGCTTCGCTTTTGGATGCATTGAGAGACACGCACCAGTTACGTGTCCAGGACTCGATCTGTGGAAGAAGACGCTGAATATGCGTGGCAGATGAGATAATCGAACGAGAAGTGGAGATTAGAGCTACATCGTCAGCGTATTGAGCAGTGAGGACCTCTGAACTCTGCGGCCAGTAGTGGACAAAGATGTTGAACAAAGTTGGAGCGAGAACGGAGCCTTGAGGAACACCAGCAGTGATGTTCCTTGATGAGGATAGCGATTCACCAACCTTGACTCGGAGTGTGCAATCAGAGAGATAGGATCGAACCACCTGTGTTAGATAAGAAGGCGTCATGAGTTGGATGAGAAGGCGGAGAAGTTGATGAGAGGTGCTGTGACGGGGTCTGAAGGCGTGTTGTGTGTCCGGAATGATGTGGTTGGCGTCGAGAAAGTCTACGAGCCTCGATTGGATGACCTTTTCGGCGATTTTACTGATACTACTTAGAAGACTGATAGGGCGAAAGCTACTTGGGTTAGAAAGTGGGAAATATCCGGTTCTTAGAATTGCGTTGATGATGTTGGTGAGAAAGACGGCCAGCTTGCGAGGGAGGAATTTGAGCGCGGTGTTCCCGATCTTGTCTAGGCCTGGGGCTTTTCTGTTGCTTCTACCCTGAATTAGAGTTTCGACCTCTTTGGGGGAGCATGGTGAGATGGTGCCAGATGATAGTGGCATTTGAATGATGGAGTTGACCTGTTGAAGCACTCTATTATCGCCACACCAACGATTAGGAGCACATTGGTGTTGTAGTGAATCGGCGAAATCTCTGCGCGTTGGAGATCTCTGGACGCAATTACGCCATTTCGTTCGAGGGCAGGGAGAACCGGTTTCGTGCGACGGAGTTGCCTAGCGATTTTCCAGGTGGTTCGAGGATGGCGTTTCGCTTCGGCGATATGCTGATTCCAGCTCTCGTTTCTGGCATCTGCGAGTTTATATCGCAAGACTCGTTGGATGGCGTAGAGTTCAGTTCTGAGAAGCGGAAGTCGTTGTTTTTGCCATTGACGTCTGATGCGATTTTTCCTCCTAATTAGGTCAAGGATACCTTTTGGCAGAAGATGACCGTTCTGACTGATTTCAATTTGCTTCGTTGCTTTGGTGGTAGCGCCTTGGATGGTTGAAGTGAGCGTAGTAATGGCGTTGTCAATTTCCGTGGGGGTCGCTGGAGAAAAGATCCAAGTATTGGCCGATTAGAGTAGAGAGTGCGCCTTTCTTGGCGCGATGAAAATTGCAACCTAGATCTAAGAAAACGGGATTGTGGTCGGAAGAGAGAACACTGCAGATCCAGATGGTTCGCGGCCATTGGACATTCTTTGTGAGAAAGGTGTCCAAGATGTCTGGCAAATGGTTTGGATTTCCGCTGAGGTGTGTAGGTTCAGTCGACGCGTCAACTAATAGTTGAAGGTCTCTGGCGATGGAAAAAAGATAAATCCCTGGCGAGTTGTTTGTACGGCAGCCCCAGGCCGTATGCTTCGAGTTGAAGTCTCCTGCGATTATAATGGGCTCTGCAGGGGTGGAGAGAAATTCAGAAACCTGGGATTTGACAAGTTTGACCCCTGGTCGATTGTATGCCGCGAAGACCGAAGCTCCTGGTTGTTGACGTGGACCTTGATGGCTATTGTTTCAAGGTGGGCGATAGGAGGAATAGCGTTATGTGGAACACTGTTGTTGACCAGGATTAGAGTTCCACCTCCTCGGCTGGAACGATCCGAACGATATGTTGTGAAGTTGGGGACACTGAAGCGACTGCGACAATGCAAGCAATATCGACAAGTTGGGTGTGGAGAAGATCTTGAAGTTCGGCCTTCTTTCGCGACACGCCGTTCGCGTTCCATAGAAGAATCCGAAGGGTGCCGGGAACTTTAGTTGGAGGACTTTGAACCATTGTTGTTCTTGAAGGTCGCCGTGAAGAGTTCAAGTAGCTTCCCCATTTGCTGAGAGACTGCTTCGCTGATCTGCTGACTGATGGTAGCAATGAGCTCTGAGGGGACGAATTGAGCAGAGGCCACAGGGGCCGAAGAAACTGTTGCACGAGGTTTCAGCGCAGGCCAGGCTGATGCAGATGGTGGTGGAGCTGGTTGGTACTGGATCGCCTTTTCTGGTGCTGGAAGTCGACTTGATGCCTTGGGGCATCCACGGTAATTCGCTGAGTGAGGACCTCCACAGTGACAGCACTGGGCCATGGCTTTGCCATTGTTGATCTTGGAGTTCTCTGGGCATTCCATTGTGGCGTGGTTCTTGGTGCACTTGGCGCAAACCCACTTTTTGGTGCAGTAATTAGCTGTGTGGCCGAAGATTTGACATCTGCGGCATTGGGGGACTTCACGTTCGCGACATTTCCTTTCGACCTTGACTTTTAGGCCACCAACGGGCTTGAGGGAGAAGATTTTCTCACCTTCGGGGGTCTTGGGCAGATGGACGGCGACGAGGGGCCAGATGCGGTCGTTCTTACGCATGCGGAAGACGCTTTTCGCGGAAATGTTCTGGACGGTGAGTTCCTTCAGAATTTCGGTCTCTTGTTGGGCTTCGTTCACACCCTTTAGGATGACAACTAGATCCTTCTCTTCTTCGAGCTGGAACGTGCTGTATTCGATCCCCCGGAATCGAAGATGGTGGTGACGCTCCAAAAGTCGGTGGAGTCGAGGAAGAGTTTAATTCCGTGCGTGGAGATGTTTTTGCGCTGAAGACCGTTGAGAATACGTTTCCACATTGATTTGTCACGAATACAAATCGGTGGAGGAACGCGGATCTTGGGGGCAGTGGGGGCTTCTTCTTCGGAGTTCAAGCTTTCGCTGAGGAAAGCCTCCGAGTCAGAATCGAGGCGATTGACATCCATGCCTGGTGTCGGACGTGGAGCTGCGGAAGATTGTTTAGCCGCTTTAGCCAGCTTACGTTTTTGATGCTTCGGCACCTGGAAGTCATCATCGATGGCGGCGAGAGAGACCTTGCTTGCAGTTTGCATTTTGGCGGGAGGAGCGACGACTTTTGCCGACGGACCTTTTTCCGCTTTGGCGGACTGCGTAAACGAAGAAGCAGTCACGGATGCCTGGTGGTTTTTCGGGGACGCTAAATTGGAAGAGGGACGACTTACTACCAGTTTTGACGAGCTGGCGGATCGAAGAACGGGGGGGCTGAATGGCTTTACGTCAGAAGAAGCCGTTGCTGGGCGATTTGCGGTGGTTCCGCAGGGGGACGGGTGCGTTGGTTTGCTTGTCACGTTCGTGTTCATCACAAGCTTCAGCAATTCTTCTATACGAGCTCCTTGGGCCTCGATGGTGGCGGTGAGGGAAACGAACTGCACTTGGAGGGCATCAATTTGAGCGTCTTTGTTGGCGATGACCGTTAGGAGACGGTCGAGATCCGGGCGATCGCTGCACGAGTTGATTTCGTTAGGGCGCGCTGGTGGTGATGGTGGGGCAAGAAAACACTAGCACTAGGCAGAATCACTCTACATTTCTGAACAGCTAGTTCAGTGATTCCCAAAGTGGGCGCTACCGCTCCCTGGTGGGCGCTGCAACGATTCAGGGGGGCGGTGATGGCATTAAAGAAATTAAAATTTTCTGGTTAGTTGCTATTGAATTAGAAAAATCAGGGGGCGCTGAGTAACATATTTTCTAGAGAGGGGGGCGGTAGGCCAAAAAGTTTGGGAACCACTGGTCTAGTGGCGCGGTCAGACTTGCTGCATGTGCCGACGTTAGAAAAACGCATGAAGCCAACTTTCTTAACATTTAAATGGACGCGGCCACACTGGACTGCATTTTCGGCCCTTGCAGTCGTCATATATTTTTGACGTCGTGCGTGCATTTTTCCTACTCATTCTAACTTATGGTTAAGATAGGTGAGATTGAACAGAAATATTTTGGGTAAATTTATTTGCCCAAGGGGCAGACCCAAACGGGGCTGCATTGTAAAACCCAACTCGGGAGGGGGTCTTGATTATGATTCTAACTTAATTCGAGCTATTCATTTACTAAGAAAGCATAATAAACCCTTTGAAGCACGAAACCCCGTACATCCTGTCGCATACGCGGCCAGTAGTAGCGTTGCTTTAGGCGAATGTATGTTTTTTCCACTCCGTAATGGCCGGCGGTAGGGTCGGTGTGGTACAGTTCCAAGAGGTGTTTTTGCTCTCCCCGGGGCGCCACAAGACAGGCCTCGTCGGTGTCTCCGTCGCTGTCGTAATGGTATAATACCCCCCGGAATAGGAAGTAGCCTTGGTCCGTCCAGGTACGGTAGTCGTCGCCATTGGCTGACTGGAAAGCTTTAAGTATGTTGCCGCAGTGTGCGTCATCCATTTGTCGAGAGCGGAGTTCGGCTGCACCGCATGCTGGGATGTCGACTACGACGAGATTGAGAGCTTCCGGGGCCATCTCGTTAGGTCTGGATTTCCAAACGGAAGGGCTGTAGTCGGAGCGCCCAGCGGGCCAGACGTCCAGTTGGTGAACGTAGGCTCAACAGCCATTTGAGTGGTTGATGGTCTGTTCCAATCTGGATTTCCGCAGTTTCTATTTATCCCCGGAACTGTTCAACTGCCCAGACGACCGCGAGCGCTTCTCGCTCCGTGGTGGAATAGTTCCTTTCCGCGTTGGTGAGGAGGCGGCTGGCATACTCGATTGGGCGCTCCCCCTGGTCGTCACTTTGGAGGAGGACGGCACCTAAAGCGTAATCGCTGGCGTCTGTACGAAGGACAAAAGGCATACCTGGATCGGCTTGACGCAACAACGGTGGCGAGATGAGGGCGTCCTTTAGCTGCTCGAAGGCACGTTGCTCATCTGCTGTCCAGGTCCAGGAGCGGTCCTTCTTGGTGAGGTCCGTGAGCGGCTTGGCGATGGCGGCGAAGTCCCGGATAAAACGTCGGTACCAAGAGCAGGTCTGGATAAAGGATTTGACCTCCTTGACGTTCCTGGGCGGTTCGCGTTTGCTGATGGCACTAGTTTTCTCCGGATTGACCTGGATGCCATCCATACTGATTATGTGGCCGAGTTAGGTCACCTCGCGGCGGCAAAAGTGACTCTTCGCGCGGTTAACGCGCAGGTTGTACTATGTCAGACTTTCAAATACAGCATTCAAATCCAGGAGGTGCTGCCGGAAACTGCCGGAAATGATGAGTAGGTCATCCAGGTACGCAAAGATGGCTATGTGGGGGAGCTTGCACTTAAACCGGTCAATCATTCGCTGGAACGTTGCCGGCGCGTTGCGAAGTCCGAACGGCATCCGCAAAAAGTGGTAGATGCCGAATGGGGTTATAAAGGCAGTCTTCAATGATCTGCTGGGTGTACGGGCACCTGCCAGTATCCGGCGTGCAAGTCCAGCGTCGTCATGAATTGAGTAGCCTTTGAGTCGTGTATCAGGTCATCGATCCGGGGCAATGGGTACCGGTCTGGGTTCGTGACGGCGTTTAGCCGCCGGTAATCCACACACAATCGTGTGGTGCCATCCCGCTTGGGTACCAGCACCGTTGGGGCGGCCCATGGGGAGTCACACTCCTCGATAACCTGATCTTCCAGCATTTGATCAATATGCTTGCGCAGATCCGCTCGCTTTGTCTCGGAGAGTCGGTATGGGGCAAGGGATATCGGTCGTGCGTTACTGGTTTCAATTTGATGCTCCGCGAGACTAGTTGGGGGCCCTACCTTGGCGAAGCAATCTTGGTGGCGTCTGAGGACAGCATTGAGTTCTGCGCGATCCGCTGGTGTCAGGAGGGGTGCTTCGTCGGTTCGCAGTTCGTGCTCAAAGACCGCTGACCGGAATGGTTCAATGGTATTGGCGGGAAATATGGGCAGTGAACCTTCGAAGATCTCGTCGATTGCGGCGGCATCGTATTTGTCCGTACGATTGGGGTAGGCGAAGGTTACTTCCATTCGCGAGTGGGGGGTCGCCTCTTCAAGGATGTCGGTGTCCATAGTCGTTGGGAAGAGGGGATATTTCACCACGGGCTCAGACGTGAAGTGCCAATCCTTGCGTGTGAGGTCAATGGCGATGCCGGCATCAGCCATAAACTGTGTGCCGAGCAAGGTGGTTGTCGCGTTATTGTCCGGTAGGAAAACGATTTGAGCGCGTATCGAATGCCCGTGGAGCGTGACCAGGCAGGTGGTTGTCTCTGTATAGGTCAACCTATTGGAGCCGTCGGCGAGTGCGATTGCGGTATGAGATTGTCTGAAGGAATATCCGCGTTCACACATATGCTTATACAGGTCCTTGTTGCCGATAGTTAACCTGGACCCCGTGTCAAACACTGCACAATGTTTATACTCCCCCACGGTCACAACAACGGTAGGTTGAGCGAATGTTTGTGGAAGGGAACACGAGTGAGCACTAGCACTGGGCGGGTTGCATCGCGGACACTGGCTACGCACAACACCTGGTGTTCCGCACCCATAACACTTGAGTTGTTCGCGCACTGGAGGGCGATTTTCTCGTCTTTCCTCACTACGCGATTGCTGTGTGCTGGTGTTGGTGACCCTTTGGGCAAGGGCTGTTTTCCTCTTGCGGCATTCTTCTATACTGTGTCCGGTATAACGGCAGAAGTTACAACGGATTTTTGCGGTTGTGGTGTCGGATCCGATGGACTCCTCGATCTCCTTTGCACAGTTCTGCAGTTCGGTAAACGTCTGGATGCTGTTGCGCTGTACTCGCTCACGAATGTCCTTGCGGAGCATCCAATACACCATATCTGACAATCATTTCATATATTTCTAATGTTCCATTTAGACTCTGACTTTTCAATAATTCTCGTATGCTGTACGTATTGCGTATCTGTTAAACCATAATTCAACGATAATTAGTTTATTCTTTGATTCCCCTGGGCTAACCAAACGTTTCTTGAAATCTAATCTGATTAGCTTTGCCATTAATAGTCTCATCAATTTCTTTAAGCTTTGTTTAAGGTTTTATTATTACATTAAGGCCGGTTTTCACCAAGATATTAAACGCATGTTAAGCACCTTAATCTCAGGTAGCGTGCAAATTGCATTTCACCAAACCTTTAATCTTCAGGTAAGAGTTTACTGGGTTTAACAAGTTAACCGGCCGATGTTGGCCGGTTATGCCCCGTAACTGACCGTTTTGCTGCTTATGCGCTTGCGCGCTTGCATGAAGCTTACAATTTGCGAAAAGTTCACAAAGTATTTTACTTTAGACGTGAATTTCAGCAATGGCACTTGATCGTCTCTATATAATTTTTGAAGATGAGGAGGAAGAAGATTACGAAGTGAGGCGTCCCAGGTGGATAAGAGTGAGGCAAGATCATTTCAACGATCTTGATCGCCTTTCAAAATCTACCACTTTGACCATTTTGGAATTAATAGAAGATAAGTTGGAATTCCCAAACGATAAGTAAAGCTAATCTTACATAAGAATTAACATATTTCATAAACATGTCTTTTTTGCAGAAATAAGAGCGTATCCCCGATAAATCAATTACTTTGTGCCTTACGATTTTATGCCACAGGGTGTATGCAACTTTCGGCCGGAGATTTTGTGGGTTGCAGCACTTCAACTGCACACAGGATCGTTCACCGAGTCAGCGTCGCAATTGCTACACTTCGCCCGCAATTTGTTAAGTTTCCTGAGACGCCTCAGGAAACCTTACAAACGCAAATGGGCTTCTATGCCATCGCCAAGATGCCAAAAGTGATAGGAGCGATAGATTGCAGCCACGTAAAACTGCTTAAATCACCAGGTGCACTTCTTGAAGTTTCATCAAATGTTAGTCCATTATTCAAATATTTGTTGTAGGAGGAGATAACGCTGAAGTATTCCGTAACAGAAAGGATGCTTTTCTTTGAATATTCAAGCTATTTGCAATGCCAATTTGGAGTCTACTGACCACGTTGCTTGTTGGCCTGGAAGCACACACGATTCCCATATCTTTAATAACTGCGTTCGTCGTGCTATGTTTGAGGAAGGAAAGTACAAGGACGCAATCCTGGTTGGCGATGCAGGATATGCTTGCAGACCATATTTAATAACTCCACTGGAAGTTTGCCGCACACCCGCAGAACATCTATATAACGAATCGCAAATTAGAACAAGGAACCCGGTGGAAAGACTCNGAGTAAATGTAGACAATACTTTTGCCATAATTGTAGCAACAATTGTGCTACAAAACATTGCTCGTCAAGCCAAGGAAAGTACTCCTATGGACGACCCAGAACTCGCCGTTCCATGGGATACGCTCTCGGAAGAATACCCAAATCCTCCCATAGTTGATCATCCACCAGTTAACGATAGACGAAGGGAAAATCATAATCAACGTCGCCGCCAAGCATTGATAGAGGACCATTTTAGATTGTACGTATATCTTAAACTTGAAATAATCATCATTGCTTACACCTTTATCTTCAGGTTGGCCACGCAGGAATTACAAAGACAACATCAATTGCAATCATAAATAAAACTTTTATTCTCCCCTATTAAGTTTCTCTAATTCCTTTTCGAGGATCAGGACCTTCAGTTTCTCCTGTCTCACCCTTAGTTCAAGAATTTTTTTATTAAGTTCGTGTTCCTCCTCTGTGTACTTTTGCACTTGCACCAACGCCTCCAGTTTGGCCCTAATTAATAATTTATTCTCATTTTCGCTAATGAGTGGCCTCCTCCGCTTATTATGCCGCGAGGTCTTAGACGCATGCGGCGCGGTGTCCTCCGGGCTCACACTGATATCTGTCTTTTCCATATCTGGGGAAGTTTCTGGGCGTAGAACACCAGCTCTTGGTTGTCACAGCTGTTGGCTGGAAAAGCTGGACCAACTGCCATTCATGAGTTCCTGCAACACAAAATAATGTCATATCTCTTCCAGAATAATATATATTTCTACTTCTATTTTTGTAGCATTTACCTGTTTTCCCAAATCTTCATTTTCTTCTTCTTTTGATAATTGATTTATTGGGATAATGCAGAGGGATTATGCAATCCCTCTGCATTATCTTTAATTAAGCAGATTACCCTTTCGATAAGGGGATCCTCCTCTATGATAGTCATAGGCCCACCTCCTAAAATGTTTTCATAAAGTAACATTCCTCAATATTGACATTGTACAAAATTAGATACCTGTGACAATTCGCTGCTGGCGTCGGTGTGTCAGCACAACCTTGGCTTTTTTCAAATTTTCCCATAAATTCTTCAATACAGTGGGCTCTCTGGGAACATACCCACTGCTGGCATTGAAATATTCGGCTATTTTATGCCATTCTTCTTTTTTTGCTCGAACGCTTATTTCGTCGGTTTTTTTTGACTCTATTACAGCGAAGTGTTTCTCCACCAAATCTAACAATGCTGACTTTTCAGCTTGCTGAAAAGCAGCAGAACGCTTTCTTTTAACTTCCATAACTAATAATTTCACACAACTCACAAGAAACACACTCGTCGGCGATTCGAACGTAAATGGAGAAAGTGTACGCATTTGTGATACATACTAAAATTTTTGACAACTTGTCAAAAATAGACGCCATTCCATATTTTTACAATGTTGCCAACTCAAAATTTCGTTCAACTAAACCGAATTAAATAATCTTCAGGTAGTACTGGTGAAAATGGAATATGCCTAACGGAGATTAACTCGGCAATCTTCGGTTAGTCTATCCGAGATTAGTACGCGTTTGGTGAAAACCGGCCTAACATTATTACATACATATTGTTTCATTCATTAACTCCTCACATATTGTCGTTTTATTAATAGCATATTTTCATCTGTTATTTATGTCCGCACATCTTCTGTTTCATTATCCAAATTATATAATCCTAATCTTGATAATGCATCTGCATTTGGATTACTGCTCTCCGGTTTTGTAATTAATCTTGTAATTAATTTCCTCTTATTTTAAAGACCATCTTAATAAAATCCAAGGTCTTTGAACTTGGGCTTGGAAATAAACCAAATAAATATGGTCTGAAGTTTCAACTCTCCGTACTATCGCCAATAGTTCTTTTTCTCTTGTGCTATATTGCGTTTCTGTTTCCTTTAATGTTCGGGACGTCTTTGCTATATGAAGATCGCTCCCAACTTTGTCTTCTGATAATATCGCTCCTGTCAATATCCGTAGTTAAAATAAAAGATTCTTTGATATTGGGATATTGCAAAATTTATGCTATGGATAATATTTGGTTACATGTTGAACAGTGTTTTGGGCTTCCTCGTGGTTTCTCTCTTCGGTGAATCGGTTCGTGATGAATCTTCATCAACGGTTAGGATTCTTCTTTTGGAGAGATATGGTAACACAGTTTACTTTTAACAAAATGTATTTGACGGTGGTGAGTTCCAAATTGTTTGATGCTACCACTTCGGTGGTCGTGTCAAGAAGAAAATTCAAGTGACTAATCAAGTTGAGCTAAGGTACCACTCCACATCGAGTAATAGACTGCCGCAGCGCGACCCCTATGATGGTGATCAGCTGGACAAAACTCGAACCTCAACTGCTAAAAATACGCGCTGCGAGCGCAATCAGATATATTATTTTTAGTTTTATTTCACATCTACAAATAGCAAAATCAGATCATCCAAATTTAAATGGTCCAGAAGCAAATGGTAACAATGGAACAAAACAATCATAGATGTTTTGTGTTTTTAAAATTTTTGCTACGACCCAGCTGAATTATTCTGCGTCCCAGTACTGGGTGGCTACCCACACATTGGGAGACGCTGTATTAGAATATGTGCAACTGTCACGTTTATATAATTTCTAGTAATTTGTGGCCATACTAATGATTTTATTTTTTGTTCAGTTTTGTTCGAAGTCTTTCGTATCAAAGTTGTACATTCTTTTTGGAAAACAAACTTAACCACACGACAAAACCTTGGAGAGGATGGCCTAGTGTTTTGCCATGTAATTTTGTTTGTTTCCATACACAACTATATATAAATAAACGTAAAGGCACAAATTTCTCTTTATACAAACAAACTATGCCCTGAAAACCCTACAAATCCATATTTACAAAATAAATTGTACTTACTCCCATTGAGGATATGGTCTGTATGTAAAACATCCACTATGATCCGACTTGAAGTGTGATCTAGCAGAGCTTGTAAATCAACTTCGGCGGAAACGTCTGTTATGGTGAATAATTTAGCAGATGTATAGCATTGTTGTTTACATTTAAATATGTTCTTATACGAGGGATACATATTAAAACGTTATTTGTCTTCTTGGTAGATTTTTTGTATTGCTGCACGGTGAAATCGTTAGATATGAATAGAACCAATCCTTCAACATTGGTGTATGGGCGATTGAGTGTTTGCTTGACGCTTAGGAGTAGTGGTGGTAATTTCGGCAAAACTAAGTTCTTCGACAGGATATTGCTCCACCAAGCTTCTAACGCACCTTTTTTGAGTTTTTGCTGATTTAATGTCGAAAGGCTTTGGCTGCTTTTGAGGCTTTGTCTTCTTTCTTTTCTAATTACCTTTGTCTTCTTTTTTTTCTGATTGGCTGTCTACTTTTTTTCTGATTGGCATTGCAAAGCTACCTCGTTAAGCCAATCTTTGTACTTATGCAAAATGTCTCCAGTTTTCTACACTTGTTCCATTTAAATCTAAATCTTTCGCATTCTAGTTTGTCCTGCCCTCTACTCAAAATAAGGGTACAATTCTGGGAATTCTCTCTTAATTCTCACTCTCTTGGTGCAAAAATAACTATTTCTCCCGACCGGGTATTTAGATGGTTTATAACATGGAAGAAAATGGATAAATAATCGGTTAGTTAATTCCGTAGAAAATTAAGTACAGGAAATGGAAATCAATAAATAATTTAAATAACCAAACAATAGTTTGCGCACTAAAAATGTCAACTCTTGCACGTACATCAGCAACCATTTAGATTTATGAATATAGCGAACGTCATTTGAAATTTTGGAAATCTTTCGATAAATTGTATGCAAAACTTTGAGGGTCAGGAGAAAAATATTGTATGCACCTCAAGAATTAAGGGCGGTTTGTACCCTCCACTGAAAATGCCGTTACGTAACTTAATTCGCTTGCTGCATAAATAACCATTATACAAATTTTGTTTCGGTATTCTTTTTTTATATTTGTTATATAATTGTACTGCTTTCTCAGTAATTATATCTGGTGGTATATTTACCGTTTAACAATTTGTTAATGTTTGTAGTATTGTATATATGGAAAAAAACTGTGATAAAATTATTAAGGTGTTATTAATGTCGTGCATTAAACATTCATTATTGTTATCCCGGAAAAGGTTACACTTGCAAATAATGAACCTTAATAATTTGCCAACCCCAGCTATATTAATATATTTGGGAAGGAAATGTTCTATTATATCGCACATTTGCCCAAATATATCAATAATATATTTAGTCGGCTTAATGAGTATACAGTCTTTTCTTTGCTTGGCACATATGTAAGTATCTGTGCTTTAGCAGGTCCTCTGATGTGTGACTTAGGCAATGCAACAATTACAATTATTTACATCTTTGAAACACTTTTTCAATATATAACCTACTAAGTAGGCATATAGTTCCAAAATGTGCGATTTTTGCTTTAACAAATTCAAGATTTCATCTTCAAGAATGAGGAGGTCAAATTGTGGAGTAGTTTGCACTGTTTCATCTTTACTAGCAATTAAATTTTTAAAATGGCTGAGCTTTTTTATAGGATGATATACTCGCAATTTGACCCAGGTGAATGTGTCGCCGCTGTTGTTACAACAATTAAAGCTTTAAAGGCAAAGGGCCGAATTCTCCCGAAAGAATTTTCCAATGGGTCTTGATTTAAATTGCGGATTTATAAATTGAAATCCATCCGCAAAAAAATTTCCAGTTATTTGTTTTAGCTGAATCAGTACCTTCCAATTCAGAAGCGATGAAGTATTAGGGTTATATATGAAGTTCATACTACCTAATATAGTGAGTGCAGTGTGCCAATACTTCTGATGTTCCGATGACGTTGTTATAGCTCTTCTGTGTGGCTTGCCTTGGTTTTTGATACCACTGCCATTAACACTGTCAAATAAATGATCGAGGAAGATGATTAAATCCGACGTACCCCCGGTAGTTTTAGACAGAAGACCTTGATACCACTGCCATTAACACTGTCAAATAAACGATCGAGGAAGATGATTAAATCCGACGTACCCCCGGTAGTTTTATAGACAGAAGACCTTCTTTACCTTTAAGGTACAGATAAATAAGTAGTTAATAGTATTAAATGAAATGGATTGTATACATACCATTATACATACCCTGAGGGTAAATTCTCAAGAATCCTTCAATTATAGGAGTAAACCAAAATAATTACCTGGTGAAATGGGTGCAATGGGAATATCCTGAGAGCTTTGTACTATTTGGATGCATATTCATGTGAATGAGTTTATTGTGCCCATGTACCTACAATTAGTATGCAATTTGAAATTCCAAATTAATATATACTATATATGTAATATATACAAGTTCCTTAAAACCACCAGTCGTAACGAAATTGTGAAGAGTAACGCATCGAATACGGTTGATAATGGATAGTAAACTTCTGATTAATGATGTGGAACAAAATAACACTATTTGGGACTGTGCACATTCAGACTACAGAGATAAAATTAAATAACAAAATGCGTGGATAATGTGGCTAAAATTCTTTGGATGGATTTTGACTCCCTGCTCGAAAAGGAGCAAAAAAACAAATGTAAGTTTTGAAATATTTTATTCTAGCCTAAATTTTTTTATCCTGCCAAGGAATTCAGCCTTCTTCACTTATAAAATATTGACTCAGAGTTTCCCTGTGATGGCAACCTGCCTCATTATCACCAATGCTGACAACTTCCTCATCATTAATTTTCTCTGCATCATTATTGAGCGAAGATATCCCTTCTGTAATCCGACTTGTTGCGCCGACAAAATTATATAGAACTCAACAACATTTTATTATATCATCGGTGAATTTCACGCCGACATCGATGGGCCGGTGCAAAATTCGCCACGGAGTGGCCATAATGCCGAAAACGCATTCCACAAATCGGCGGGCGCGAGACAATCGGTAATTGAATGTTCTTTTTTTGTACGCTCAATAATTGTCCTGGATATGGCCGTAAATGATTATCGCTTAAACCGAAAGCTTCATCACCCACAAAAGCGTAAAGCACCGATATACGTATATGTTTCCGCGATCCTTTTTGGCCGGGGAATGGCAATATTGCCATTTTGTATTTACCGCCACAAATCAGGATTTTTAAAAATGGTGGAGTCCGACTCCTTCCCGTAGCCTCCGACGTCCACAAATACGAACTGATAATTAGCGTCTACCACCGCCAGCAGAATAGTTTTTTAATCCTGATGTGCTTTCCGTCCACGGCGCCCAGGAAATTTGGAAAATTGGCCTTTTGCCAAAAACTTGCAGCAGTCCCTTGCCAAATCTGCGTTGTTGGTGTAGGAATCACCCGGTTCCTCAGTTCCTTCCATAATGCTTGGCATGTACGGCGGATTATAAACCGTGCTATCAATTCACCTATTCTAAAAGAATAGTGAATCTCCCGCATAGAACACCCAGTAGCCAAATACCTGAAAAACATAATTTTCTATTAATCAAGGTACTGTACTGTACAGTACTCTAAATATTGTAATGTATCAGCCAAAGAGCGTTGACCATACATTTATGCAAAGCAGATGTCATTTTTAAATCAAAGCGTTCAAGCCCAGCCCACTGCAAGTAACATTGCTGACAACACCATCGAAGTACGGGAAGGAGGAGAACAAGAAGAAGAAATTACAGATACCCCAACTCCAAAGAAGAGAAAAGAAAAAGAAATTATAGAAGATGCTTTGATTGGATGATGATTTCTCATTTTTTGAATCCATTACACCAGACGTTAAAGGATTAAGCACCAATAAGAAAAGAAAGTTTTGTATACATGTTTTACAATTCATTTATACCGAAACAGATCCCTGAAATAAAATAATTTAATAACTCACTGTTATAACAAGTTGTTCCTCCGGAGTTATTGCTTTTCGCAAAATCGTATCTTTTCTTCTGATGTTGTCACAAATTAACGAAAGGAGTTCGTCGAAATTATTGATGCTCATGTGAAAATAATTTCGAAAGGCTGCTCCCTCCTTTCGAAGCTCTTTCTATAGACAATTAAGGTATCCTTGTATTTTTCGTCCTTCATTTATTTTGGAAGCCCAACAATTTCGCGGTTGAGTTTCGTATATATGAAAATATAAGAAGGTGGCGAATGAAAGAACTTCCGAATTTTTCATTTTGGCACTGTGCTAACACGGGAAATGCGAACTCCTGAATGCCAGAGTTAAAATTACACTATTTATATGATTTTTGACCAAGCAATGTGACATGACTTATAAATAACACATTGTACTAAATAGTTTTGCAACCTTGTTAGTATAAATAAATGTTTGAATGTCCATATCCCTTCTGTGAAATTCACAATCAACTTTGGGATGCAAGGGATGTTTGGCTCCGAGGCTACTTCAACAACAATAATAATTATTTGCATAGATATTGGTATATGAGGACAATAAATTCATGCTAACATATTATAAAACTTTGGAAAAGTGCAACCTTTTTTGCATAAATAAGTGTTTGAATATCCCTATCAGTTCGGTGCAATCCAAAATCAACTTTGGATGGGTTGTTTGGTATCATTTAATCAGATTTACTTGCGTTATTCCAAATTAGGAATAAAAAGTAATATTGGATGGTCTCCAAAGGAATCACAGTTTTAATTTATATCAATACAAATTCAAATTAAAAATAATCCAAACTACCTGCATAGTTGGGACTATTTGGGTCCCATCACTCCGACCCAGTACAATAGCCTTTGTTCAGATAGAACGACCCAATGCAAATTTTCTTTGCAACATGGAGACATTTCACTTACTCCAATGTAATAGAATGAGAGAGAGATTGACGTACATATTTTTTACCAAGTTTTTTAATGTTTTTTTGGTTCACCAATCTGGTTAACAAGTTTGCCAATTACAAAGGGTGATATCTTTGGAAGATCCTTCCACCATGGACATAATTACATATTTTTAATAATGAGTAACTAGACTGTCATTAAAAAAATCCGGGCTGAGCGGCCTATGCCGCTTCTGACCAAGCATGGGGTATTGGTTTGGTGTTGCCATAGAGGTTAAATAAAGTTCATTCTTCTCAGACCCCAGCCACCATGGATCCACAAATAGGTCGCTTCATGTAGCCACAGCCAGCATATCCAAGGATACGGTAGCAGCCGATTGATCCCACGCTACCAAGGTAACGTGGCCTTCCGTTTAGAAGAAATCCAGACCAAAGAGGTGTGTTGGTAAGCCGCCCTCGCAAGCGACGGCCTTTCTCAACCTCCAACACGAGTAACCGCGCACGGCAAACAGGCTAGGGCAATCATTCTGTGTACAGGATACAGTCATGTCTCTAGTCAACGAATCCCATAAAGGAGGGACGGGCCCCTAATCACAACAAGACAGACACAGTGAAGACGGTAGACAACTACACCTGTACGGCGAATAATGTGGCAGGAATGCCCACTCTGCCTGCTCATTGGTCGCCTTATAGGACCCACTGAGTGGGTGGCAGGTTTATTCTAAACCCCAACCTTCAGGGTGCAATCATTAATGGCCAACTAACGCAGGGTCATTCATCCCTCGGCACGGTACGCATAACGCCTGGGATTTCGGGGTCCCTTAGCTTCGCCTTGACCACAAGGATCAAGGGTTCTAAGCCCCGCCACCACGACAAGGTTGACCCGCGACGGGGCCGATATCGACTTAAAATATTTAGCACGCCACAGATATCTAGCCTGCTTCCAAAAACTGCATACATAAGCGAACAAGTTCAGACCCTTTTTGATCCGGATTCTTAAAATACCTTTTAAGTAAGTAGTCTATTGTACCATTTTTAATATTGTGGTTCACATTAATTCCCAGATAATTCGATATGAAACCCATATCTTTCATTTCCAAAGTTTGCTGTAAGCATATCTTTAGGTTCTCTATTTTAGCCTTATCTGCATCAGTGATTAGAAGATCATCAAAATACAATAGAACGTATAACTTGTTTTCCTTTGACATCCTGTAGGTGCAGTATGTTTTGGGATAGAGTAGATTTTGGGATCTTTAGAATTCATTTCTATCCATAAAATCGCAAAACTTGTCGTACCAAAATCTTGGTGAACTTTTTGGCCCATACATGGCTTTGTTTAACTGTTTTTTTTTCATTGTTCTTCTCTTCACCTTCCGAATGGACGTTCACAGCCAAAATGGCTGTCTGTGGTAGAAAAACGCCGGCGCTGACTGCCAGTCTGAACGCGCCCTTAGTCGTTGCTTGTAGAGCCGCTGTACCCCAGACCTCTACCTATCTCTGACAGTGCGCTGGTGAGTTTGTTTCAGGTGCGCTTTGGCCGACATTATATCTTTGATATACTTACACTGTATCATGTTTCTTTTAGTTGCCAAATTCCGAGGAAGAATGGAAATGTATAGAAGGAGAATTTTCAACGCAATGGATAGATGGGAAGCATGTTGAAACCCAATGGCTCAGGATCATATTACTACAACTATAAAAAGACACTCAGCATTGTTTTGCTAGCAGTTGTTAATGCTAGATACGAATTTCTTTTTGTTGAAGCTGGTGCCAATGGTCGAGTTTCAGATGGAGGTGTATTTTCGAATAGTGAGTTTTTTACAAAATTCAATGAAAACTTACTGAATATACCTCCATCTGCGCCATTACCACACACTGAGGACATCATGCCTATGGTTTTCGTGGGAGATGATGCTTTTCCACTACATAGGAATTTGATGAAGCCATACAGCAAGAGTAATTTATCCGAAGAAGAAGCAGTTTTCAATTATCGTTTGTCCAGAGCCAGGAGAATTGTTGAAAACGCTTTTGCTATCCTGGTCTCAAGGTTTCGCATATTAAACAGCAAAATAAATTTGAGACCAGAAAAAGCAGCAAAAATAACGTTGGCAACGTGCTATCTGCACAACTACCTTTCGAAAACAAATAGATCCATATACCTCCAGAACATTGAAACGAATGGAAATAGTAGTACTGCACCCGAAGAACTGACGCCACTTCAAGCTACAACATCAAGGAATGCTAGTGTGGAAGCTAAAGAGATTAGAAGGAAGTTTGCACAATATTTCAATGTGATAAACTGAAAAGTAAATTTGCAGCAGTATAGATGCTGGTTGGTGTATGTAGTAATAAAGAATTAGAATTTATATCGCACGGCCCTGCAAGTTTATGGTTCCCCGTTTTCGAAGTACTTGGTGAATAAATAATCCTTCATGACACACTTCTTCGACTGCAATAGTCACGAACACGTAATTCAATGACATCAATAGAAAAAGTTACACTTTTATGAGCATATACATTCTTTTCCACACCACCTTGGAGGTAGAATGTTCGGCGCGTTTTTTTTTACATGGTAGGCATAGTCCATAGGATATTGCAGGATCACTTGAAAGTATTGAAGGGAATCCTTCGGGAGAGGAAGAAAGCTTGGGGATATTGAGTCAGATCAGGATTGGATGAGCTTGGTGTTGAAATCAGAGATGATGAGGATGATGATGAGGAGGAGGAAGGTATTGTCACTGAATTTAAGGTCAGCATATCTAGCTGACCCAGCACCAGAACATTTTCTATTGCCTTTTTGGCATATATTTGCTGCGTTGCAGACAGCAAACGGAATGATGCAGCCCAACTATCTGCGTAGACAGCAGCAGTGTCTTTCTCCTCAACTGTGTCTAAATGACCCAATGCAGTTCGCAGCAAATCA
>JARJDZ010003871.1:0-13447 GCA_030264555.1 Aleochara sp. GC000083 | reverse complement strand
TCTCGCAAACGGCTCGGCCGATTCCCACCAAATTTGGAATATAAACTATTAACATTAAGATGCTTAACATATTGTGAGTGGAAAAGTTGTAAATTGACCGGGGGTGGCACTTAACTATGTAAAAATGAAATAATCGGTCAATTGTTTCATACGTTTATTTTGTTGTACTTTTAATAGATTCATTTGACATCATCAAATGTTTGAAATGTTTTCACTTCAAAAATCTTATATTTCTGATACTAAAAATCAAAAATGTATAAATTTGTGAATCTCGATAACCCCTGGTCGGATTAATACCATTAAAACTTTCTTATGCATGGTTTGAAATATTCTTGACCACCTGGTAACTCATTTCCAAAACATTTCCCGAGAAATGGCTTTTCCTTCCGCTGCATTGCTAACTAGTTGCAATTTGTCATTCAACCAGTGCACACCGCGTGACGTCACTACTGATTTGCCGAAATGTCAGGTGCGCACACGTTCTTCTTGAGTCAGTACGTCTTAGTCAATCACCGTGCGTATATCAAGTGTTGCTTGCAGTGCAGTATTCTATCGAGTTTGTGCTCCAGTTCAAGCCAAATCCGAGTGCAATCGATTCCAACTCATCGTCAAGATGTTCGCCAACGTAAGTACCGAGAGAAAATCTAAATTTTTGCAAATTACATGAAATTTCCGGTCAGTTATTAAAAAGAAACATCGCTTTTTAGTGTACTTCTCTAAATTAGTTCATCGTCATTTGGTAATTGAAAGCTTTCGCTTTGATTTCAAAAGCTGTCCACGTTTGGTATAATTCGCATTGCCTGTAATTAATTTGCAACGTAGCGTGCGTTGCGTAATCGCTGCGCTGCGTGTGACGCGAATGCTGCTACAGCGCGTGCAGAGTCTCGTTCGCGTTCGGTTCTGCGAGTCGCTCGGTATATTTTATTTGCGCGTGGAGTACGCGCAACGTATGCACTGATAATTTTTCGATTGCACGCAGCGACTTGCAGCGTTTTGTTCGGTTTCTGCGTGCGTTACTTTGTTGATGTTTATTTCGATTCGTGTATTTTACAGCGTAGTCTCTCTTGCTCTCTTCGCCAAACGCGCGGCATTGAATATTTTCAAAATTTGTCCAGCATGTGCGTGCACTTTATTTATCGGAGACGCCGGATAGTTTTGAACTTGTACATACTTGTTGAAATTGTGTAACTAAGTATTTCTGTATGTTGTAACTATTGTTTTTCGTATTGTCTTTCGGAAATGTATAACCATTGTCTAATTTTCCAAAAATTTCCTTAGTTTTCCAAGGAAATTTTTCAAATATATAAATGTTCTTTCAGTTTTTCCATTTTTCCATTTTTTTCTGCAGTTTTCATTAGATTCCAATTTGGATAAACCAATTTGAAGTTTCTTCGAAGAATTTTTCAGATTTTCCGGAAAAATTTTGCAATTTATATTTTTTGTTCAAATTTTACAGTTTTTCATAGATTGCAATAAATTTCAATGTGAACTCAGGAAATCAAGGCATATTCGTTAAATTTTCCAGATTTTCCGGGAAAATCTTCAAATTTTCACCATTTTTCCTTAATTTTTCACATTATTTTATAGTTTTCATTAGATTTCAACACGGAACATGTTAATTTGCACAGATTAAAGTTCTTAAGTCAATTTGGAAGTTCAGTTTTTCAATTTCTTTAATCTGTGCAAACTTGGAAGTGGGCGAGTCTAAGGTTCTTTTCTTTATGTTCAGGTTCCATTTCCTGTTTTTCGAGGTGAGTTTTCCGGCATTTGGAGTTCCGTGGAACACGAGCCATGCCATCATCGATGTCCACAGTCAAAGAAGGAGGTGGTCACTCCCAGGAACAATAGGCATAAAACGGGATTGAAATTTGAAAGGTACAATTTTATTTTTCCTGAATTTCCTGAATAACCATTCGCTACCTTCTCACCTTCCCCCCTCCGCCGTAATTGTGCTTTGTTTTTATGTTACAGGTGCCTTTGGTTTTGCCTTCTTGAACACCATTATGTTCCAGTCGCGGAATCATTAACCCGGCCCAGGGAGATCAGATGCATAAGATTCCACCTGGGTAATTCTTGGCAGGCGCGTCCACGACGCTGGGGTAAGCATGATCATCTAATAAGATACTATTTAATAATTGTCTAATTTAATAATATCTACTATAATAATAATTGTTTAATATGACCATGGCTAAGTTCTGCCAAGGACCCTGGTAAATTTGCGGTGTATAAATTGCAAATTATCTCATTTTAATTTTATCGTTCTTTGTCCAAAATTAATAGTTAATATTAGATTGCCAATCTCTATGAATTCATTATGATGTTGAATTTTGCATGGCTTGCGGATTGACATTTAAATAACAAACAGTAGAAAACTATTTGAATCATGTACCAATTTGGTTGTACGTTTTCAGTCTTATGGGAAGTTTGGCAGTTTGTTTGCGTATGTAAGCGCTATAATTAAGAGTAAGCGAGGTGTGAAGCAGACGCCTGTAAAACGGGAAGACGAAGCCTGAAATTGCGGCTCGAACGATCCTTAAGACACTGTCTCGAGAGATCTCATTTGAGACTCTATTTCCCCTCGTTCCCATCGTCGTCGTCCGCAGCTCTAATCGGGATAATTACGTGTCTAGATTACGTTCAGATCGAAAAGGAAGCCTCACGTGTTTAATTTCATTTGAAAAGAAGTCTTTCACTAGAATGAAACCGAAAGTTTTTAATGAAATCATTCAATAGATGTCCTTTCAATTTATGGTCCATCAGAACCACAGCAGTTGATCCTGGGATATATTTTAAATTGAATAGAAGCTTATTAAATTTTTATAACACATTAACGAAAATCAAATTATCTTGTAATTGTTTTCATCACACTGCGAAAATGCACCAAAATTTATGCCACATTGCCAGGAAAATATTTAAATTATTCATCATTCATTTGTATCTCGGGAACGTTGTGGAACGCGCGAACCTTCGAAATTAAATTATCGCCTTTATGCATCCGCATCTGTTGTCTTGTCAGCGTTGTCGCCTACTTTTAGAGCTCCTCCCAGTATCCATTAGATGGGAATAAAGGGAATATTTTATTCGCACTCAACAATGCGTGTTATGTTCGCTCCTTTAGACCAAGCACGAAGCGCGTATCCGGTTAGAAAATGATGTCACTGACTAATTGTTTGTGTTCATTTCGCCATCAGACAGAAATAATGCGTGAAAATTCTTGCACGAATGGAATTTTCACCTGAAATTTAATCAGATCGTTACTGGAGTGGAGTAGATAAAGTAATTATTTTAATAGAATAAAATTATCTCGAATGTTTCCTCCACTTCCGTTACTTGCCGGTTCCAAACAAAATGATTCATTTACTTATCAAACAGACAACAACGCCGGCGAAGAATCAGAGTATCATTTGACTTAAAAGGCACAATTTCGTAACATTGTCTTTAGACTTCTGCGAAAACGTAAAACAACAAACAAAACGCGAATATACTGAATGATTCAGAACATGCGAAAAATTTCAAGGATTATGCCACATATCAGCGACTAATTAGAAAATTTAATTTAAATTCCATCAACATTATCAAATATTATTTCTGCTGCGAAATATTAGCCGGTAAATGGAAGATAGAGATGTTGTTGTATTCGTGTCTGCATTAGCAACGGGAGGAGTCGAAGTAGCGCGTGGAACGTCTTTTGTTAATTTCATTAGCCCCTCTTTACATTATCTCTTCGTCAATAATGATGGTGATATTATCTTTATGAAATGTGCGTGCTGAGAATGCCGAAATTCCGAGAATGTTGTAGTAGACAAACGAGCACATCTTCTTCTCCTAAAAGCCGTCGGCGTCGCAGGATAATACCAGCCGAACGGAACAGAAGGATGAAGACGACGGTGACAACGAGAGCAGGCAACAAGACGTCGTCGTCGTCGCCATCGTCGTTGTCGCGAGCATCTTTTAATGGCACCAGTTAAAGTTCTTCTTTTTGTCCGGGCGAATATTTCGAGTCATTCGTTTTAATTTCGCTCGTTATATTATAAATCCTCTGCGTTCATAACGAGCATGTTTTATTTATTTTAATGGACATTCTTTGAGATTGCGACAAAATCTTTCGAATTCATCCGAAATTTGATACGGTTTCTTCGGGTTTTCTACGAATCTTTCATAAATTATGCATCTGAAAGTTTCCGAGAGTGTACTAATATCGAAGTCTGGTGTGAATTATTAATTAACTTACGTGTGGAAGTCGAACGCAATAAATTTTTAATTAACATTTCTTACAAGCTGAGTTAATTATTTTTGCAAATAGATTTTTTGCCACTCGCTTCATTTGAAATTTGTATTGCTCACATAAGAATTTAAAAATGAAGATGAATCAATGAAGAATACACTCGGTATCTTTTTGTCTTGTGTTTGTTTTTATTCGAAGTATTGATTAACGACATAAAGACATAATCCTTGCACACACTTTGGTAAATAATAACGAGCCATATATTTAATAAATTTCATAAAACGTATAACATAAGTATCTCTCGAAGGTACAATCAGGATCTTAGCATTGGGGCCAACATCCGGTTCCGCTCTTCCGCAATACACCTCTTTCAAGAACCAAACAAGGTTTTACATTATATCAGATATTTAGGCGAAAACGCAATTTTATCTTCGTAAAATTACTGCTATCTTCGGAAATTGTAAATCTTTATAATACCACCACGGACAATTTTGTTGTAACGTCAATATCCTAATTCTTTTAGCGTTATTTAGCTAATTTTGGATTTTTTTCAAACAGAAAAAAGTTTGTAATGATAAGAGGAATAAGAGTAGATATCTATAGCTTGTTTAATTAAATTGTTTGTTGGCAATCGAGCCACAAATTGAATCGCCGTATTATCCTTTTATCACCGGACCGCGCGCGAAATTCAGCAAACAATGCATCACGAGTAGAGCCTATTGTTCATCAATGGGCAGTCAATAATGAAACTTGATGAATTATTTTAATTAAGTTGAATGTAATATTTCCGCTTTTAATGGGCGTTTAATCAATACCAGCTCTTCTATGTGATATTATTCATTATTTTACTGACATATTTCATCTAATCCCAAACCGAACAAAACATTCTTGCCAATTAATGGTTTTATGAACCAATTTCCAAAAGCATAAAGTATTGGAATTTATATTGATTTTAAAATCATGATATAATTGAGTTCTGTTATATTTTTTGTAATTTTATACGGACAAGAATGTCTTTTTATCATTTTTGGAAAAAAAATCCTTGAATTTCTACTGAAACGGAGATTTGAATTTCACTTCAATGATACCCGATAGTCGCGCGCGGTACTGCGGCGCACTCTGCAGTAACGCAAGGCGGAAGAGACTCAACGGAGTCTCGTGCGCTGTAAGCCGCTACGACGCACTCATGGCTCACCCGCAAGCAAAACATATTAAATTCAATCGCTCAGATCTCTGGAACCATAAAAGATATTTAAAATATGAAAAGTGCATAATAAACAGCATAAAGAGGCGAAACGATTCATGTTTTTCTAAAGTTCAATTATTAATTTTTTCAGCTAATATTTGCATTTTCAATTAAATAATAATATCATCCAAATAGTTGCCTAAATTTCAAGTTGAATACATTTGTATTCAAGACGATTAAATTCTGAATCAAATGAGACCAAACAATCTATTTTTGTGTTAGCCGTTCATGAGATATAACGATTTTAAACTTTTCTTAATATTACCCGCTCGCCGCGCGAGGTACTGCAACGCGCACCGCAGAAACGCAAGTCGAGCGAGATCCAACGGAGTCTCCTGCGTAGTAGACTTCAGCGACGCACTCGTGGCTCACCCGAAAACGGGAGCTTCAAAACATATTAACTTCATTCGCTCAGATCTCTGGAACCGTAAGAGATATTTTAAATATGAAAATTGCATAAATACAGCATACAGAAAACAGCATAAATAGGCCAATCGATTCATGCATTTCTAAGGTTCAATTATTCATTGTTTCAGAAAATATATGCATTTTCAATTAAATAATAGTATCATACAAATTATAGCCTGAATTTCAAGTTGAATACATTTGTATTCATGATGATTAAATTCTGAATCAAATGAGACCAAGAAACCTATTTTTTTTGTTAACCGTTCGCGAGATATAGCGGTTTAAACATTTTTAAATGCAACCGGATTGCCGCGCGCGGTATTGCAACGCGCTCCTCAGCAACGCAAATGGAGCGACACTGAACGGAGTCAGCTGCGTAGTAGACTGTTGCGGCGCAGTCGTGAGTTACCGGTAAACTAAAGACTCCAAACATATTAAATTCAATCGCTCAGATCTCTGAACCTGTAAAAGATATTTTAAATACGAAAATGGTATAATAAACAGCATAAAGTGGCGTATCGAATTATGTTTTCCTACACAAAAATTTTGCGTTTGTAATTAAATAATTGGATCATATAATTTATGGAATTTCAAGTTGAATTATTCGTGTCCATGGCTACTAAATTTTATTTTTTTTTTCATTTCTTTTATTTGTCCTTATATGCCCTTATGTACCGTATACCACGTTATTTTCTGGCGTATTCACGGTAAATGTTATTCTTGAGGGGGGTTCTCGGTAAAATATTTTGTTTCCATGAATTCATCCAATTATAACGCCCGTTTTTAGCTGGGGTTATTCATTCAAACAGGAAGGACAATTTTGCACATTTGACCATAGAACAAATTAAAGCACATTGTTTAAAATTTCACCGAATTTGCTGTTTCTATGAATTTTTAAATTTAATCAGCGAACTTTATTGAAAATTGTGCACAAAAGCATCCCTTGCTTTTGCCAGCCAGTGGGAAAAAATACAATATGAGGGAGATGGATCGTTTGCCGACGCGGCAGGATCATAAGCATGCGAAATATAATAATAAATAAAACCAGGGACCAATGTGATCGTGCGGTGGTAGTTTCGACGTTGGAGAAAGAAATGCAATGTGTTGCTATCGACATGGCTCATAAAAGTATTCACTTATGGTTATAAAACATGCTCGCAATACGCCGCGCACGTATCCTTGATCTATGCATAGTGATCCTTGTTTTTATGCGTTTTCTTCACAGCCCTCCCACGTTACTATCCTGTGCAAACTGCGTCTAAGTAATCACAAGACGTATAAAAAGGGCAAGGCAACAAGCAGCTACCATGGAAGGTCTAACCCTGGCCTGACACAAATATTGTTTCTATTTTATGATGTCAAACATCCTTTCCGTGTCTTCGTCCTGAATAGTTATTGACTTCTTTGCATTTCACCTGTTTTCAAACCACAAAAAAATATTTGTATCAAACAAGGCGCGCATCCTTGGCCCGTGTGTAAATTAAATTTATTGAGTCCCGTTCGAGGAGCGCTGCGTTTAATATGCAGGACGTGCGCCTTATTAGCATCGAATAAACGTTTAATTTATTTAAATTAATTTAAAGCAGTTTAATACCGGTGGTTGGAGAGTGTGCGCGGCGCGCCGTCCTCGAAGCGTTTTGTCGCCTCATAAATCTTCGCGCACGTATAAAGTGTTTATTTAAACCGCAGTAAATGCATGCCGGCATCTTGTTGTGTGTTGCCTTTCGGCGCTGGTGCTGCCCTTTCAGGATGTATCCGCAGGCAACGTTATCGTCCTGCGGCGAAATTGCATCGCGTCCGAATGCAAACGAACGAAAAGGACGATGGAATGTGTTGGCTTCGGCGCGCGCGCACGCGAACAATCCTGCTCTTGGCTGAACGTCGTAAAGCCTTTTCGTGCTGCTTATTCAACAAGCGACCGGCGACTATTAAAACGCTTGGAAAATTTAGCATTTCACGAGTGATATAATGGCATCAGTCGCACTTTTACACCCGCCTTGATATTAGACAATAAAATAAGCGGCACGAGCGCGCGCGCATACGAAAATTGGCTGGAATTCATATGCGCGTTAAGCGAACGAACGTAATTAGTTTTATGAAAATGAGAATGAAACTAAATCCGTGCTCGGGAACTATCTCATTCCTGATGGTGCAACGCGAAACTTTGCACATGATGTGGTCGTTATATCATATCGTCGTACAATTTTCATGTGGATGTGGATGCAATTATGCGTTAGTATTGTGCAAAATGCTGCAAAATTAAATTATTAAGGGGCCATGAAAAATAATTTTATGTTACAAGGAATTCAATCAAATTTCATAGCCGAAATGAAAAGATTGTGTTAATATATGATAATACAACTAAAATCAATCTTTCGAATGAATTTTATCGTTGAACATAACGTCGGATATAAATTCAATTGTACCTCATTAATTGAAGATTTGCGAAATAGGAAGAATTCCAATATGAATATAAATCCACTGAGATAATATAATAATATAGAGTGGATTTCACTCAAATATCTCATTTTGTTTGAATGGTCGTTGTGTGTGTATTTAAGTTGATAAAAGCGAATTTATTATTCCAAGCGTCCCACATTTATATTATATGCATCATATTATTATTGAATGCCTCACCATTTATGATTGTCATAACTCTCGCCAACGTTTCCTTGGTCACGAGCGCCCGAAAGAAGATACGAAAATGAAAAAATATTTGTACACCACTTTACTGGCTGCGATTCCTCATACCAAACAATATCATTATTGGTAGCGATGCACGGCGGAAAATATAAATAAAAATGCACACGCGATTTCCTCTCACTCCTGTCTGAATTGATTTTCAATTTCTTTTGCTCCTCGCGTTTCCGTTTTTTCCCTGCCTGCTTTGGAAGGCCTGTTTGATTTTGCAGGCAGTTCGTGTTTGCCAATCAATCATTATCAGATGTTAGAGGCTGTGTATTTTAGCGTGCGCGGATCGTCGGAAATGCTTCCGGTGTTGTACAGGTCATCGGATACGTGCTTGTTGGCTGTTGGGCTTTTTCTTGCGCTTTTTTCTTGATGATGCCGATGCGCTCGTGAATCGCACAAGTGATCTGCATGCAGATGCAGATGATGATCGCTCCTGCCGGGAATGGAATTGATTGTTGAGTGCCGCAGTTGGCGTGTGCGCGTCCTCTACTAATGTAAATCGAATCGAATACAATTCCTTCCTTTATCCCAGGAAGCGGAATGCGAAAGAAATCGCAGACGAGGGCGAGCGAATATAAATTAGCGTTCATTAAAAATTCAATTTGCCATTATCATACTTTCTTTGGAATTAAGTAAGGGGAAGATGGGGGGCGGCTGCAAACCAGTTTTTCATCGATTGCAATCATTGCCTCATTAGGAGCGAGTCTAATCTGGATCTGATTGCTATTTTTCGGCGCATTTTTGCGCTTCTATTATAGCTGGAAATTTAATGCTCCTTTGGTATTATGAAAATTACTGCAAATAATCTGGAATAATGCCGAATTATCGATGCACTGTTTTTTGTGGGGAAATATATTGAGGATTGGAAACAAAATGCGTACGCGATGGGAATTTTTCCGGAGTACATTTGAATAATCAAAAATTGAAAAACAAACCGATTTAGCAGACGCGTTATGTAAATTAATTAAATGCATAACGCTTGAGTGAATTGAGTAAAAATGCAAATACTGAAATTTCATAAAATCATTCCCCGATATATATTTTCATATAGACATTATTATTATTATTATTATTGATAATAATAAATACTTTGGCGCTGATCCCCCATTCTGCATGTTTATTAATTGCATAAAATAAATATGATCAAATAAAATAATTTTATACATGCAGCAAATGTTAATTAATTTTTGCAATGAATTTAACTGAATTCCAACTAAAATACAGTTTGCGAATATTTTTTGCGTGGTATTTGCATTGTGCCCACTTCAACACTAGAGTAGACATCTGACAGTTTAATATTTGTGTCCGCAGCCACAAAAAGGACCATCACGAGCACAACATTACCAGCGACTTATATAAGTAGAGTACTTGTAGGGATTTAGCCAGCTCTCATATATTCGAACGTGTGTGCGACTCGTGGATAAAGAAGTTAAACACGTTTTGCGCCTGTTTTATATCGTCAAGGCTTAGCCTTGCCTCGTAGAGGCAGGCTTTGGCTGCTCTTCACCTAAGAATATTTGCCAACATTTCACACTCGATGCCAAAACGAGAGCGCGTAATGATATCGCGGCCCCAGCTGCGTTCCAGACACTATTTCGAAAACCCTAATGCATGTGTTAATCGTAAAACGGGGGAATAAGCAGGAGGAATAAACTTTATCCAAGCGCGTTGTTCCTAAAGGATACGAGTCCTTGGCGAAGAAGAACGTGCATGTTGAAGTCTCAACTCGTGATACTCACCCTGCGATAATGTCTTCATCTTCTTATCGTGTTGAAGTCGTTGGCGAAAACGTCTCACGTTTTTTTGTGTGCCCTGAAAAGTTCCACTATCTTCATTCGAAATGGAGATGTTTGAATCTTTGAATCCTTGAACACTTGAATGTTCACGCATGTAAATGCAATATCTTTTTCTGCGATTAAATGTCTTGCAGAAACGGTTCTCAAACTTTTCGTAGTTTTAAGATTTAAACGCTTTCCGAAGTTAGCTACTAGATTTTTTTCTGGATAAAAGTTTGGTACCACTGATTGACAAGATGAAAAAGTGCCGAAATTTTGTGTCCCTTCTATCAGTGGATTTGCTCGCATCAGTCGAGGGATTGCCACCCCCCAGGTTGATGATGGGTATTGCAGAAATGCGCTTATAAAGTTGGAATGAAATTGCACACTCCAAAGTGCCAGATTCGCGACGAGTAAATATGCCCTTGGCGCATGCACTTCAAGTTTGTTTCAAAGAAGAAAAGATATTATAACACTTGAACGGATGAGTGTCTGCGTGGGGGCGGCGGTGATGCCGCCGTCGTCGTCATCTTGTATATGCGTGCCGAGGGAGTGAATATGAGCGCAAGGGTGCGGAAAGATTTCACGATTTGCTTTAGAGGAAAAGTATGGAAATGTGTGTATGTGGGGGCCGAGAGGGGGCGGCAAGCGTTGGCGGTGAATGGGTGAGAGTTCGCATGGAATGCAAACTTGGCGCATTTACCGAGAGCTTTCAATTTGGAAAGTGGCGGACAAAAGTGTCAGACATAAGAATGGATCAGAGTTATGGACGAAGTTGCTTTTTGGATGGCTGCTTCGTCGGCTGGCTGGCCGCTGTTAACTCTCGACTGGTACGATGGTTCCAGCTGGAACATCATTCCTGGAATGAACATTCAAAAGTTGCAACAAAAGGTCATTTTGAGCTTGCCCGCACTTCATACGCCTCTCCTTCGTGCTAGGAGTAGGAGGAGGAGAAGAAGAAGGACTACAGGCGATCCGAGACTTTCGTCCTTCTCGACGTTAGGTTCAAAAGGCCGCTTCTGAGTAAAGCAGGACAAGACATGGGTTCAAGCAATAGAAGTGCGTCGCTATTGTCTGGATAAATGTTCTTTGGAATTATGAAGGGGGGTTACATTTATGAAAACATTTTTGGATATCTGGTTGTTCCGGAACTCGCCAAAAAAGAAATTCTTTACGCATTATTATGACCATTTCATGGGAAATACTTTACAAATTTTATACAGCCAAGAAATATTAGCTGGATGGTTGCAATTTATAAATTACCTGAAAATTAATTGGACATTTAATAAATGACCTGCTCGTTAATCGGGTGATAATCAACGATAATGAAGCAATAATTTCGATTTTAATTAGAATTACTTTATATAACCTGTAAATAATATCAGTTCAAGTGAAGCGCATGGCTTTAGAAAGCTCGGGCGACCGATGGGGCGCTAGGTGCGGCAAAAGCCCACCATAGTATATTGTGGGATTGACTGGATGACATAGGGCTTTATTCCTGCTTTTCCCAGGACGTTTTGCCATGTTGGTGGGACGGCAGAGCGGACACGATGGGGGCTTCATTGAAAGCAATTAATTACGGAACCACCACATGCGTTCCCGGCTGCCCTTCATCCGGGGCCGTCGTCCTTCGTCCTCGGACGCGGTACATTCACGTTGAAAATATCGCCATCCACCAAGTCCTCGCCGAAATGAGTCCCTTTCAAAATTGTCAGAAGAGGCTTTATAATTGCAAATCTCCGCGCTATTGAAATGCGCATTTCCACTCAGCGCTTGCGAGCGGTAATTATTTTTATGGCCGACCTTCACTCATTTGAATAAGGTCCACGCATTGGGAAGACATCTTGTACCGTCTTCGGCTGTTATTAATACTGAGCACATCCTATTTGAGGCTTACGTGCGCCCAACCACACATTCATATTATTACCGGACCTATATTAGACCACAATTTTATCACATAGATGTTGGCTTTTCGAAATTGCGTGGTAGGCCAAAATTTCAAATTAGTTTTTGGACTCTTTGTTGCCGGAGTTAACATCCAAATTCAGACAATTTACTCACTCCATAGTTCCGTGGAGGTCATAGTCAACACTTCGAAAATTAGTTTATTAACTCATTATATATGATATATAAATTTGGAAACGAGTCTGATTATCTGATTACTAGTCAATGAAAAATTATATTTCTTAAGTTTATTTTCTCTAAAATTTACCTTTCTTGAATCTGATCGCATTTAATTCAAAATATCATGATTTCTTTAAACGAAGCTATTATTTAAATATAAAGGTATATATCACCTGATTAAATATATAATTTAAGTGTAGATAAATATCAATCAATTCAACTTTTTATTCTGTTGATTTTTCAGTTTTCGTATTTGAAATATCTTAAACGGTTACAAAGTTATGAGTGATTGAATTATATGCGCGTAGAGTCTACCGTTTTAGAGTGAGATACCGGAACGTCGCAGTAAAGTACTGCGCGGAAGACTCCACTGAGTCTCTCGCGACCTGCGAGAGTGCAGAGCGCTTGGGGGCACTCCTCGCGGAGTTCGGGTACTGTGGATGAAAGTTTAAATGGCTATATCTCATGAACTATTAGTGAAAAAATATGTTGCTTAGTCTCATTTGATTCAGAATTTAATTGACTTGAATGAGCATGTATTTGATTCGAAATATTATGATTTGCTTTAAAGATGCAACTATTTAAACATGAATACAAATTTCTCTTATATAAGTAGGTAATAAAAATTTTCGATGACGGCATTCGATTCACTTTTTATTGCTGTTCATTGCCCATTTTTTATAATTACAATATCGCTTACCGTTCTAAAGTTATAAGCGATTAAAGTCGATGCGCGTTGAGTCACCCGTCAGCGGGTGAGCCACTAGCGCGTCGCAGTAGTCTACTGGGCGGAAGCTCCGTTGAGTCTCTCGCAATTTGCGTTCCTGCAGAGCGCGACGTGGCAGCCCTTGCGGCGTTCTGCTATTGTGGAAGTAAAGTTTAAATCGCTATATCTCATGAACTATTAGTGAAAAAATATGATGCTTAGTCTCATTTGATACAGAATTGAATCGACTTGAACGTGATTGCATTTGATGT
>JARJDZ010003866.1:0-25706 GCA_030264555.1 Aleochara sp. GC000083 | reverse complement strand
TTTAAATGTTTATGAGTTATAAATAAAAATGAGTTGCAATCATTCAATGTGCCATCATAAAATCAACAAATTTGCATAATGCATTAACATTGTTTATTCAACGAATGTTGGAATGAACGTATAATTCAATTCAAGTCTCTTTGAATATAAACATGAATAAATTTATGAACGCATCAGTATTTTAAAATAATTTAATATCCCATGAACTTTTGCCCTAAAGGAAATAATTTGCAGTCCATAATGTTGAATTAACTGTGAAATTAGCAACCAAAAATTGACAAACTTATGATAGAGTTGGTGAAGACGAAAAAAAAAAAAGGTCCACATCACCACCACCAATGTACAACATGCATTAGATTTCAAATACCAAATTGGTTTCTAAAAAAAAAAAAGGTCGTGACTATCAAAAATGAAGAATAGTATCCAGCAGGTTATATTCGAAAATGATTTTTATTTTTGAAAATTTTGGAAATAGCTACGCGCCCCACAGGTTGGAAACCACTGCCTTAAATACTGCAAAAATAGTGCAGAAATTACATTATTGAAGTCCACTTGTATTCAGTCTTGCCTATAATAAACCTCACTTTTGTTTATAAATTCATACTACGAAAACCCATATTAACATGCTTCTAGAAGTTACGATCAACAACAAACAAACAACAAACATTCTCACATCAATTAAACACATACTAATGAATTAAATCTTTAAAACAATTATTTCACGTCGTGTATTAATAACAAACCTAATTATCACACTCATTTCAAGCTTAAATTGAAATCTTTCAAGTAGGTGCGATACAACCATCAAGCAGTTTGCTATTTATTAATTGGTGTAATTAGTTTATTAAGATATCTGTAAGGTGCTCGTAATGCCTTATGCAAATTAAAGTTAAGTAGAAATTTCCGGTGTTTCAAAGGCGTTAAGTGCCATCGATTAAGATTGCAATTACAAGCCTGTTAAGATTTCGATTTAATATGCAAAATTATGCAAATTCCAATGTTCAAATACTTTTCAAAGTATTTGATTGAATATTTTCAGTATTTTCTACTCATTTTCAAAATGCAATTGTAAATTTAATTAATAATTAAAGTTTATTTAATTTTTTTTATATGTCATGTCATGTTTTGCCTTGAAAACTTTCGTGTCAAAGTTAGAAATACGTGTTAATTGTTTTTGTTATCACAGAAAATCTTGTTATTAAATCAACTACTGAATATTTGGTGTTGAGGTTATCTCTTATTATTTTTTTAGTAAATTTTTACCAGAAATTGTGTGGTACAGAGTATAATTTTGCTGTTACCATGGCAACTTATTGATATAATACGTATTCGCATATGATTAGCACCATTCTCATAATATTTCCTATTGTCTTTACATTCTCGATAGATTTTCCAATAATAAATCATCTTCAGCAAGAACACTTCTTGGTTCAGAAAAGTTCTAGAACAATTACAAAGGAAATCAACTCATAAATAATCTCTTAATTAGTTGTTTTTGGCAATCACTAAACAAATGGATTTTTGATGGTAAAAAATTTAACAAGATTTCTAATTCTTGAAATTTTTAGACATCTCAGATAAGAACTTATGAGTCTAAAGTGAGCGTTCTATTAGTCGCTTATTGAATAAGTTATTATGCGCTCAGCGAAGCATCGAAGGCAACAATTATGACATTTTTACACACTCGAGGAGACGAGAAAGAGACGCCATTTGTTGTTACGTCCTCACACATTGTTGGAAATTTTCTCGGTGCAAGTGAATCTGGTACATTGTTTGTAATCGGCGCTGCAATCGCAAACGCACCAGTAAACTGCTTTATTATGACATAACGTGAAAAACCATGCAGCAATAACAAACAGGTCGAGCAACAAACAACAATCATGGGTGGTAACGATGGTAACAACGTCATGGATGTAAATTATATTAGAAGAAATTAAAATTTTTTGAGTACATTGTTACATTTTTATGTTCCTTTTTTATGGTCTGTGATTAAATCAACACTTTAATTTCCACATAAGTTTTGCAATAATACCAAAAATTATGTGACAAATTAATTTTTTTTTCATGCATCCAGAGAAAAATTTTTCAAAAATTTTCTCCAGTTATGGTTGAATTTCAATTTGCAAAAACAGACACTCATTGCGCAAATTTTTGAGCCACATACAAACAATGACCCAGCCAAACAACAAACAACACAATTGCAACATTCTTGGGCGCTCAAGGTTTATTTCATAAGCCATCCGAAGACCAAAGATCCAACAATGTCGACAATAGGTGTATAACAAGAAAACTCTCAGTTTTTCAATTTCTCTCACTAAAATCCAATTTGTTGCTATGAGAGAGAATTGCAATTGTCGACCAAGCCGAAAATTCCATGCAATGCAAATAATTATGGACGTTATTAAGCAATTATTAATTCCACACGAACAATTGTTGCAATTGTGCAATTCGACCTTTGTTAAGTGAAAACTGAAATTGTGCGAATTATTAATGAGAATTTTTGAGTTCTTTTTTTTGTTAAGACAAAAAAAGAAGTGGGAAAAGAAATAAATGAATGACAACTTATCATCATTGAAAATGTCCCTCAAAGTTGGATTTGCTAGTAATTTATTTTGATAATTTTACTTGAAATTGTTTATTATGATATATTATTACATAATAGTTGTAAAAGATGATCCATGGAAATATTCTCATAGATTGAAGCTGACTTAAGTATGACATTTTGCAATTGCAATAATTTATGCTATGAGTCTAGTTTTAGTATGCTAATACTAAAACAGAACTTTCCCATCGAAAAGTTTTTTATACTCATAGTGGATTTTCCAAGTGAAGTCATTTTTGCATGTATATTGTATTGGTAATTTTAATTTTCATCATCCTCATATTAAAATTATTTCAACATTTCATCATTCGTCCTCAAAATCGAAATACAAGAACTAGTCTTCAATTTGTATTCCTCTGGTTTGGTTGACTTATTGTTGACTTGTGATCTTCGTTAATTCATATTAATTATAATCCAAAATTTCATTAAATAAATAAGATAATAGAGAATGAACATGAAGACATTACGTGAATATTTCATGAATATAAACAACAACAAAAAAAGATTTCTGTATCTTTGTGCATATCTTCACATCGTTATTATCTGTTTCATTATTTAATCATTGTTAATCATCATGGACTAGTTTACATACTGAATAACGAGTTTTTGTCAATTATTTTCTATGGGACAATTTTGCATCTTCATGTGCAATTATTGTTACTCAATTTCAAAACCTAATAATTTGTTACTCACCAAAGTATAATTAATTCTTTATTTATAAAATGAATGAATGATAATTTTCTAATCTATATGATAGTGTCAATTGTTTATTAATTAATTAATTTGTTTATGATATATTCATGGAAATAAACAAAAAATAGTTCCATCAAAATATCTTCTATTGTAACATATTTTTTGAATTTTTTTTAATATTTATTTAAAAGAGAATAATAATTCTGTGATTGATCCTTCAAATTATTCAATTTCGTGAAGAAGATTAGAAGTTATAAATTATTTTAAGAGGTATAATTTTGAAAGACATTAAAAAAATACAAATTTTTTTTTGATTTTTAGTTTTAATTTATAATAACAAATCTTCTAGATAATACATTTGAAAGTGAAATTAAATATCAACAAAATGCACCTATTTTGAAATATATCACTTGAAAATTTTTGAAGATATTCACAAAAGATTGATTCAAGAAATTTTCAATTTCATTTTTAGAAAATTGTTTTTTTTTATTGCAAAATTAACCACTTGACTGATTTCTATTGAATAATAAAACATGTACTGCTAATTAACAATTCAATTAATGATTCGAATCAAGAAAGGAACACTAAAGTACCCAAAAATTTGCAATATCCGTTCTTAAGACTGAAGAAACCAAACTTGAACTTCTTCAATTTCATACTTAAGTCAAAAATTTCTTAATATTCCAAAATATTTCAGACGTCCTTGTCCGAAAATGGAACACACTGACCAAATAAGTAATTATACTTTCTGCCCATTCTCACCATCAAATTCCCCATACAAAAAAAAGAAGTTTATGAGTGGTAAGTACTGACTTAAGTCTTAACGACTCAAAGAGGGGAATCCATTGTTTTATGACAGATCGGGAAGTGCCTATAAAAGCCTCGAGATACCATAGAGACTCTTGCAGTCAGTGGGAAAAAATCCTCATTCACGTTCGTCATATTTTTACAATTTTCACATCGAGAATAATTTGAAGTTGCTTAAAGTTCTCACAAAGTTTTTATAGTTGACCACCAGAGATAACGGATTATATTAAAATACCAACGAAAATGAAGGTGAGAATTATTAGTAATTAACAAATTTATCGATGAGACTTTCACTTGAATTTTTAATTAATTTGCCAGAAAGAAAAAAACAGGTGGTTGAGGTCTTAAGATTAAGTCATATTTGCATATCCTACTTAAATTAACATTTTTGAATAAGGAACAGATGGTTGATGAACAAACACGGCTAAAATTCCAAATGGAACATTTGAATTTCTCCTTAGTCATAATTTTATTAGAAATTCAAAAATTTTGATTTTTTAGATCTTCATTTTGGTGATTTCTTTAACTGTGACGTCAGTTCTTGCACGACCAGGACTTGTCAACCCTCATGGAGTCTACGCCCCTCATGCAGTCGACTATTATGTAATTAACAAACATCTCATACATTTTCTTAAATTTTAAAAAATTTTCATCAACTTCTTCAGTCACATCCGAAATATGCCTTCAAATATGGAGTCTCAGATCCTCACACTGGAGATCATAAATCGCAGCATGAGTCCCGAGACGGAGACGTGGTGAAAGGACAATATTCTCTTGTGGAACCAGATGGCTCTGTACGTACCGTAGACTACACAGCAGACCCAGTGAATGGGTTCAACGCTATCGTCTCCAAGAGTGCGCCATCAGTCCATGCCGCAGCACCAGTTCACCAGCCTCTGCCCATCATCAAACCTGTAGTTCACCTTCCACCTGTCGTCCCCACTATTGTCAAACAGGTGGCGCCTCAGGTCATCGTGCATAAGCAGCTGGCGCATGCGCAACCGATCGCCTACAAAGCCATCTCCAACGTGCATCATCAAGTTGGACAGCCTTTGTATGCTGGATCGAGTTTAGGTATGTCCTGGTTCAGTTTTCATTGATTTTTTAATGATGGGGATCCTTGATTGTGGATTATACGCGAATTTTTGTAATGGTTTAAATGTCATGAAAGAAGGATATGGAGGAATCTTAATTGGTCGTTGCGGTTAATTAATGGTGAAGGTATTACATCCGGGATTTAAGTTCTTGTAACTGCACGTGAAGAATCCTCGTGATGTTTTTCAAAGAGGATGTTGTTTAATTGCAAATTTTTGCGGTTTAATAATTTTTTACCTGATTAAGTTATAATTTACTAGAAGCAATCAAAATTTTGTTGATAACTTTTAGAATCAAAATTTTTTAGGAAACAAAATTTTTGAAAAGCTTTGTATATTAGGATCGATTGAGGAAGTTTAAACAAAGAGAAATGAAATTTTTGTAAATTTCAAAACGTGACTTTTGATTTTGAATGCTTCAATAATTGGAATGCAGGAATTCATTGCTTCTGTTCGATTTCTTGTTTGTCTTGCAATCAAGAAGTGCTGAATCAGAGATGAAAGTCTTCTCCAGGATTGTGACCTGTCTGACTTCTCAGAAATGCTAAAAATTATTAAATTACTTAATTTCGTAAATAAACAAAACCAGAAAACGTGCAAGAATGTGAAATTGCTTAGAAAANTCATAACTCATCAAAATTAATGGTTTTTGCAAATAATTAAAATTTGCAAACTTCCAGTTTAAACTTTTTTCCATTTATTTAATTGCATTCATCGAGCTCTTAAATCTGATTTACTGCATGAGTAAGAAGTATAAATACGATTTATTGGTTCTTGCTGCATTCAACCGTTAGACAAGTGACATTTGCAAACCAAGTGAAGCATAAAAAACATTTCTGCATTTTGGCTTCCTGCGAATTCGTGCAAAAAATTGCAAACTTTGTCCATTTTTACACGTCGATTAACGGATTATATGGTTTGCAAATGTCAATAGCAAATCATTAAATTCAAGTCAAAGTCATTCAAGTCATAAATATCAAAATCAAAATTTAATTGCCCAAAATGTTTATATAATTTATAATTGAGAAGTGCAACAAACAATGCAAAATTATCTATTACAAATAAAATTTGGAGAGATTTCTCTTCAAATTTATTGATATTCATTAAATTTCCCTATTGTTTCAATAATAATTGTTGATAAGTTTAATTTGAACAAAATTTTATGAATTATATGTCATTGAAAAATTTACCAGACTGGTTGGCATTTATGTTCAAAATTTGACATTAAAATTATGGAACACTACAAAATTACATGTAACTGATCTACTTCATCGATTTCATCATTGTTGTTGGTGACATTGCTCAACAAACTAATTGTCCAAATGTTGAATGTATAAGATGTTAATTTCATTAACAAATTTTGACATAATTATTCTTGAATTCAATTGGTATTCATTTATTCATTCAATAGATCTCGAAAATTTATTCAATGTTAATGCATTAATTAAAAATGATTTAATTTAAATTCATGACTGCAATTTGCATAAATAAATAAACGAAAATTCATATGGTTCAACATCAATCACAGAACTTATTGTATGATAATGTACATTTTTAGGTATGACCTTAATGAAAATATTTCCGGATAGAAAGTTCATAAAATTTATTTTCAAATTTTGTAATTAAATTTTGAAATTTTAGGTTTGAATCATGGATATTATGGAAATTACGATACATCTGCTTATCTGGGACAACATCATGGATATGATTACGATTTGGATGGATATTATGATGACCATTATGATGGACATTATTAAACAAATACCAAACGAAATTGTTTATCAGATTTGTGCCTCGAAATGATGGATTTTGTCAAGATTAGTTTAGTTTTCAATCATCTCAATTACAGATATCAAGACAGCAGAATACCAAATGTAGCAAAATAAGCGTTCAAATTGTAAGTAAACTTGTAAATAAATAATTTTTTATTATGCATAATGATAATAACAAATAAAGATCATAAAAACTAACTTTGAAAAATTTCTTTTTCTCTTAAATTTATTTGATACTGGAAAAGGTGTAGAAAAACTTGTAGATTGTTCATAGAGAAGAAATTCCATAGCAACCAGCATGAAATATACGATTACATGGTTCACATGATCTTTAAACATTTACATAATATTTAAGACTTGTCGAATCGTTTTGTATCTTTCGGCTTTTTACCTCCACTCCAATTCGAATGCTAAATATCTTCGATAGATAAATTTCGTTGAATTAAACTTCCGGGATGCTGATTTCGTGTGTGCACATATAACAAACAACAAATAAATAAACAAGAAGCAATGAGAAACGGGCGCTTTGTTCGATCGACATCGATATAAATGTCAAGACATTTAGTGCCAAAAATCGCGCGATGAGTGTTCAATAAATAACCTGAAGACATATGAGCCTATCGAAGATCTCGACAAATCTCGATTTAATGCCAGACATTATGTCATCATAACCTCCTTCGAAAGAAACTGCATGAAGTTCTCTTATCTTCGTCGATAAATGAGGAAATTTTTAATTATGCAATCGATCTGCGGGGATTATTTAAATCATCTAATTTGCACATTCAATTAACAATTAAGAGATAAACACATAAACTTCCAGCTGATGGACGGATCAATAAGTTTTAATTAACAATTGGAGTGCATGAATATTCAATCTCCATGTTCACTATGTTCTAAAACTACTTACTAAATAAATTAACCATTAGATTTATTTCAGTCGTCATAACTCTTACATCTCACGAATTTTCTCATTCATTTCTTCGGACATGAACAACAACAAGAACTACATGAAAAATACTAGAAATGAAATGGAATGAAATGTAATGAGTGAATAGTTCAAATGAATATTGCATTATTAGGGCGTGACATCTCTGCAATTACGTGTAACTTCTGCATTATGCATTTGCTTCCATCTCTTGCAGATCTTGCAGATCTTGCGCATTTTCTTGCGCTCAAGCGCAGCAATGCAGATGAATTATGTACACCATATGTAAATTATACATGGATATTACATGCATGTTCAATTGCATGATGGATAACACGCTCGAACATGACGTTTCCATCAATTATTTCCATGTTATGCATCTTGTAGATGTTTCCTGGTGAAGGCTCTCATATATGAACGAATGAGTAGGTGTAGAAATTGTAACAAAATATTGCAAAATATTCAGTCCTATCTTACTTTAAATCATTTAGAAATTGCAGCAACAAAAATAAAAAGTGTAATCAAAAAAGTAGAAGTTTGCAAATTTTAAACCTTAAATAAAAATATTGGTAAAAATAAAAGTTGTTATAAAATTGTTAAAAGTTAAATAAATATCTTTTTAAATGATATATAACTTGATGAGATTCCTATTTTAGAAATCACTTTAATTTGCTTTTAAAAGTTTCAATTTTTTTGGGTGTAAGTTTCATTTTCAACTTCTTCAAAAGTTTTAAAAGTTTTTGTTTCTACCATAACTAAGAAACTATTCAACAAATTTCGAATATTTAAAAAGTATTTTTTAGGTTATAAAATGTACTTTTAATTAGTTGTATGTCCCATCGAAATATCAATTCATAAATATAATTTATCCTCTGTTTAAATTATATTTTTATAAATTGATTCCTAAGAAGTTTTCATTAAAATTTGACAAGGAAAAATTTAACGAAATTAAATGTTTTATAACCAAGTCGAAAGCTAATTAATTAATGTTTCATATGGTATATTAGTTAAGAATAAAAATATTTAATTAGGCAAATTTATTTGTATAAATATTTGAGGGTCAAAGAAGAACTCTTTGATGGAAGAAAATTCAAATTAATTTTACATTTTGCATCACAACTTTGCAACTAATTTTCAGATTTAGTTTATTAAGGAAGGGTTTAATAGAAAATAAACCATAATTTAAATAGTTGTCATATAATTTGAAGTAAGAGAAAATGTAACCAAGATATTGCAAAAAAAATATTTTTCTATTTCTACTTGGTAGTTTCAAAATAACTTTTTCAAAATTAATTTTTAGCAATAAAACTACAAAGTAAAATTTTGAGTACATACAACTGATAGATAGTCAATTAAATTCTCTTTCAAATGATGTATAGATAGTCTTAATTTCCTATTAGGAAATACGATTTAATTACATTTAAATTTGATTAAATTATAATTTAAAATTTTTGTTTCATAGTTTTCAAAACTACTACTGATATTTTGTTACATATTTTCAAAACTACTGAACCAAATTAAATTTTTTAAAAAGCGTTTTATAGCATATTAAATTATCTTTCCAGAGATATAAAACAATAGGTAAAAATCATTTGTTAAATAAAAATTATTAGCTAATAAAATTTTACTTATAAAATTCACTCAACAAAAAAACTTTTTGCAAATAATGAAAAATTTTAAAACTTTACTGGTTGAATTTGCAACAAACTATTATACTCTTGCAAATATTATAAACAATTTTAAAATTTGCCTGAACAAATTGTCGACCACATAGAAATATTTCACGATGCAATTTGCACAATGAACACTTTAAGCTCAATCAAATTAGACGTAATCATTTGCGATATCTCGCGATAAAGCGGACGTAACAAACAATACATTATTGTAATCGATTTAATTACGAATAGCAACAATGTTTCGCGTTGTCAGCATGCGAGAAACGCGAGCAAAAGAAGTGATAGTCGCTGTAGAAAGACTGGAATATTGGCGGCAATAAGGAAAGTATTTCGTTACACTTGCTTAATACTTTTACTTACTGCTGATTGTTCCTGATAACAGGTTTGGTATTGTCTCAAAGCAAGTTGTGTATAATAATAATTCTTGCATTCGACGCGAATATGCTACCTGAGGAATGGTAACAATGCAGATTTAAAGGTAGCAATTTGATTGGAAATACACATTTCATTGGAATGCAATTGGAAATGGATTTATTGAAGCAAATCAATTCGTACTAATTGTATGATTTTAGATTTTAGAAATGTAAATAAATGTACATTGGTTCAATTGTAAGTAAAAGTTTTTTGAGATTTTATAATTAGAAAAAATCACTAAATTTATAATTAGAAAAGATCTCAAAAAATTTTTACGATAATTTTTAGAATTTGTTAATTTCTGAAATAAAAATTTTAGTTATTAAATGTTTATGCAAATAGATAAACTCTTCTTCATCAACAATTTGCAAATTAATAAAAAAAAAATTTATAAAGAATTTCCATGCTGAAAAAAAAATTAATTGGAATCCTTGATTTTTCAATGAAAATATTTATTGGAAATTAACATTTTCTAATAAAATTTTTAGTTTTTCTGGGTTACATTTGCCTTTATCAATCCCTCATTGTTGCTAAAATTTCGCAAATGCCTAAAAATTTCTGCCAGTAAATGACTTATTAATTTTTGATTGCGAATTAAATTTTTTGCAATAGCCAATAAATTATACCAACAAAACGATTCAAATGTAAACTTCAAATCCGTATGCCTTGTTTTTTAAGACATCATCTAATATTTATATAAGATGAGAAACAGGTAATTAACAAACAATTAATTACACATATGGCAGTGATTGTTTGTAAATGATTTGTTGTAATTTATACGGATTTAGCACGAATTCGTCAAGAATATTGCAGCAATACGTTGATTTTTTGCTCATTTACCATTCCATTCATTGCATTAATTCGTATTAATTCGTTTGTATTTGTTTATCTGTTTGTTTATTTGCGCGAAAACGAATCGGTACAAAAAATAGGATGCAACATCATCATCAACAACAACCGCATAATAAGGATCTCTTCATTTACGCGTGTTGAATCTGATGGCTGAAGGTCGCATTACAATCACATTATGCATTATTATGTAGGTAAATAGCAAAATTCCATTTTACCATCCGGCCGTCATCCGTTGTTCGCCTGTCATTTGCAAGGTGAGCTGTTCAAATTTGTTATTGAATGAATCCACAAGTGCTGAAAATCTTTGGAAACTTTCTCTCGAAAATCTTGCTTGATGCCATCAATGGGACGATTGTACTAATTAGCAATAAACAATCATGGTGCTTGACATTCGTAGTGAAAACCTAAAGATTGGAGATTCGTTTCCTCCTTTTGGCTGCAGGTTCATTGGTTTGCTGAAGAACTGAACTGAAGAAAGACAAAGATTGGAAACGTTTTGCGGCTGGTGAGGACTCTGTAATCGGGTGATCTATTGGACATTTGTGCAATTCCTACACGAACAGCCAGGCTGATAATAAGGAAATTGTAGGTTTATTGACGCATATAAATTGCGTTAATAAAGTGCAATGAACGTTTAGTTCAATTGATGAGTCACAATTTAAGTCATATAAATTGTTTATAGCAGGCTTTTTCGAAGTTGTTTGTTGCGACCTCAATTTTTGGACTTTGTTGAAATTACAAGAATAATTTTATTTATTTATAATCGTCCTATTTTTAAAATTTAATATATTTGCTCAGTTTTCAGTTCCTATTAAATTATCCTATCTTTTAATTTTTATACAACTTTATTTGAAGCATTTAATTTAAAATTAAATAACTTCAAAACGAGATTCAATAGAAATATGAAAATACATCAGGTTATTTGTATGTTCTTGAACTTTTAAATGCTTTTTTTGGATTTTAAATATCTTTTTTCGTTTTTAAGTTACCGCTGATTAAAATTGCTTTAAATTTCATACAACTGGATTTAATGTCCTCAAAATAAAATTCTAGGTATTCCCAAAAAACTGATTGGAGAAATATGAAATTACTTGCAATAATTCGTGCATTTCTCTGCTATTTAATTCTTTTTTCAGATTCTAAATATTTTATTTAGTTTTAAAGTTATAGCTGGTTAAATTTGTTTAATTTTGAAATACCTCAATTCAGTGCGTAGAATATAAAATTTCAAATATTACAAAATCAACTCATATTAGAATTATGAAAATACATAACGTGATTTGTGCTTTGTTGAACTTTTTAAAGCTTTTTTCGGATTTTAAATATCTCTTTTCGTTTTTAAGTTATAGCTATTTTAAATTGCCGTAAATTTAGTACAATTAGATTTGATGTTCTCAATTTAAAATTTCAGGTATTCTCAAAAAATTGATAAGCAATTTTTGGAATTCCACATAATGATTTATATGTTCTCTACCTATTTAATTCTTTTTTCTGATTCTAAATATATTTTTTAGTTTTAAAGTTATAGTTGATTAAATTTAAAAAACTCAAATCACTACATAAACTATAAAATTACAAATATCTTCAGAAAAATTAATGACAAATATATGAAATTAAAAAACATGAGTTTTGTTATTTTGAACTTTTTGAATCTTTTTTTCAGATTCCAAATATCTTTTTTGGTTTCTGATTTATAGCTTATCAACTTTGACAAATTTTGAATTAATTAAATTCCGTAAGTTGAATATAAATTTGCAGATATTGCCAAAACGACTCACAATCAAAATATGAAATTAAACTATGTGATTTATACCATTCTCTATTTTTATAAGCTTTTTACAGATTTTAAATATCTCTTTTCATTTTTAAATTACAGCGTTTTAAAAATTCTCAAATTTTGAAAAATCCAATTTGAAACTTGTAAATTTAAATTCCATGAAATCTCAAATAATTAATACCTTAGAATGAACTAATGAGAAAACTTTCTTCCCAAATTTAATTTATTTTTATATATCTTTTCATATAAATTTTAAATTTTTAAAACACAACAAATTGAAACTAATTTTGACGCACATCAAAAAAATCTAAATCGATGGAAAATCGTGATGATTCGAGGTACATTAGCAAATTAGTTGTGAAACTTCAATTGTACGTTATAAAACCTCAATGGTACGTGCTTGTTAATTAAATTAGCTAATGACAGATTTAAATATCAGTTCTTCGGGCACGATTCTCAAATTACTCGTTTGGTCGACCATGTGAGCTGCATTTTGGTTTCTCGAATATTTTGAAATCGTTAGCAACTAAAAACTTACTCCATCCACAAATGATATGAAATTAAACAAATTGAAGTATTTAAATTTTCAAAAATGATTTCTTGACACCATCACAAAAAAAACACCAAAATCACCGAAAAATGTAGGACCAGAAAAAGATGCTTAATTTCAATAATTTCCTTCTTTTTTGATGGTGATGAAAAATCGAAAGTGCATCAAGATCTTCGATCTTCGTCGCCTTCGCAGACGTCGTTGTTGTTGTTGGTTGTTGTTGCTGAAGCGGTAGCGTTGTTTGGAGTCGACGTCGTCGTCGTCGTCAATTCAGAGTCAGAGTCGGTTACGAAATAATGAAGCACGGCATCAAGAGCAGCATGTTGGTCGAGCACGTTCAGTCGATTTGACAACAGTTTGCGATGCGCACGCATTTTTCCATCGCGAATTCGGCATAACATACAACGATTCTGACCGAAGAAATTGGTGCTCGAAAGTCATCGATAACAGATAACTGATATCAGTGAATTTATGTGATTGAAGACACTCTTAGGAAATAATTACCAGCCATTATTGAGATCAAGATGGACGTTAGGCTCACAATTATGGTAAGTCCAAGTTTTTTTATCTTCTTCGCAATCAAATTTTATTGATCTTATTGATTTTATCGATCGTTTGATGTGGGTGAAATTAACCAATCAAATCACTGAATTATTGAATCATTGAATATCTAGATCTTAGAAAATGTCCCAATACAAGAAATCAATATCGATGAGAAATCGATTTTTATTCTTGAATAAACTCGGTGCGTTTCTAATGCAAATTTATTGTTTGAATATGCAAGAACACGTCTCTTTTTCTTCGCCTCTTGCATTTATTTATGGTGACACGAAACGTGTTAGGTTCTCTTAATGAATGCACTGATATCACGCACATCGATTCAATTCAATGAGCATTCATTGTCTTGCTCAAGAAGAAGATGGTACCAAAGATACCATCAACTTTAGGAATCTATGAATTCTTCAGGAATCAAAAACCTAGCAATGATTAATTACATCCACCAAGATATTCGACTGGTAATTTATGTCAAAGTTATGTAAAACTATGTAATCACCCACACATGATGTTGTTGATGATGATGGAATCATTTTTTTGCCAAGTGGAAGTAAAAGTGAGTACTAAAAGCGAGTGACTAATTAATGATCTCTTCTTACGATTCATTCCATTCCATTGTCTTTTATGGTCTATGAAGAATCAAATGCAAATTTGCATTTCAACATTTTGTTCCAATTCGCTTCTTCGTGATGGGACAATAGGAAGAAGGAAGAAACTGAAGACGATCTGCACGACACATCTCGTGTTTATTTATTCATTTCCATGTGCATGGATGATGATAGGATGCAATTTTCAATTTGCTCGCTTATTATTATTGCTTATTACAATGATTAGCAGCTAGGAATGAGTATGAATGAGCAGTTCTCTGGAATTGAATGAACGACTGGAATGAATTTTGTATTCCATTGTTTTGTTGCACCATGGATTTTGTACGTGTGTTGGTTTTGCGATTCGTTTATTATAATTTATGTAAGTACATGTTCGAGCATGCAGAAGTCTTCGAAAGATAAAGAAATAAATGTTTGCGCATCTACCGGTTGTGTAATCGTACAAATGCGTGGAGTAAAAGGAAGTCATCATCTTCATTCCAAATGGATCTTTGGATTTCATTTTCAAATCGAAATTATTAAATATTTCCTGCAAGATTCACATTAATTATGAGTGTTAATTCAATTTTTTGTACAACAATATCAATGATTTCTTTAATTGTTGGGTTAGAAATCTGGAATTTTTTTAACAAAGTTTTATTAAGTTTAATTTTTTGATAATTTTTATGCAAAATTTAGAATGCAGAGAATGATTTCACAAAGATAACATATTTTCTGTTAAATTTGCAATTTGGATCTATTAGAAAAAAGGAGATTTTTATAATTAAATAATGAATCATAAACATCAAAAGTTTTTAATTTTTGGCAAATTAAAGTAAATTAAATTTAATTTTTATCTAGTATTTTATAATGTCATTATTCTTTGTAGAAAAATTGTTATATTCAATTGAAATTCATATTTAATTTAATTTTCTAGAATTCTAGAATTTTCTAGAATTTCTAGAATAAATAAAACTTGTTTGTTGGTTAAGTAATTTAATTGAGATGAAGTAATTGCTGTAATTATAATTAATAGTCGATATTGCAAAATTTTAATTCCCATTATTGTTCAATTACAAGTAGCTAAATATGGCGAATTAACATCAAATATAATTAGAGGAAATTCCTAATTAAATTATTAACATAAATATTCACTAATAAACTCATTATCTCATTATCCAATTTGCAATGTAAGAAATAAATTCTTCCCATTTCTTTCAATTTCAATTGCAAATTTTAATTTGATACTTTTTAACTGAAAATTTACTCAAAATCAATCCATTAAAATCTTGGTCAGTCATGGATCATTTGAGAGAATGATGTATTCATCAAGGACACGTCAAATTTTAATGGTAAATTCAGAAAAGAAAAGAGAGGAATAAAGATTGATTGATGGTATTACACTAGTTTAATACTCTATCCATGCACACTTAAAACTACATCAGCATATTGATATACAAAACTATGAGCATATGAATAGATGAGTTTATGAAATTCAATTTCAATTTTGAGGATAATGTCAGCACGGACAATACTTGAATATGTTTGCATATGATGGATGTGATGCAAGACATCATAAAATTTTATTAGTATGAGCTACAAGTGCATACAAGAATAACTATAGAGTACAACTACATGTTATGAGATTTAACAACAAGTTTTAAATATTTATGAGGTTTATGGCCAACTCCCACAATTTAAAATCTTGCCAAATTTCAACGAGGGAACATGATAATGATTTTAAAAAATAATTTTTGGAAATTCAAATTGGCAGAAGAATGGAAATATTAATTTAATGGCTTTTTCTGAAACATAGAAAATGTCGTTTTAATCATCCAAATCGGTTCAGTAGTTTTCGAGATATGAAGCAACGTTCCATAAAAAATTGCCGCCCCCGAAAGATTTATTGACCCCTCATTGGAAGCTTAATTATCCCTCGATTTTTTTTAAGATTTTTCCAATATTCTAATATTTAATCAATGTTCCTTGCAAATTTTAAAGGATTTATTTTAATTTCATTTTACATTGCCGCCCCCAATTGCTTCGGGGGCGGTAGAGGTTAGATTTCCAGTCATATTACCTGAATATTGTGTATATAATTATTATTGCGTGAAAAAGTTATTTTTGTAAAAAAATATTTTTAATTTACAATTTCTGCCGCCCCCTTGCATGTTGGAGCTATACCGCCCCCAAAACAACTTTCATTTCATCCTACTTAATGTGTATACCAAATTTGATCAACCTTGAACAAAAATTTCTATCACATTTCTAAGATTTTTCATTTTGAGTCAAGAGTAAACTGCCGCCCCCAGTCACTTCACAGATCTCCACCCCCAATATGTTAATCATCTTAATACTATTAACTTATATTCCAAATTTGGTGAAAATCGGCCGAGTCGTTTACCAGAAAATCCATTTGAAAGTTAGCAAAATCAATTGTTATCATATATAAACATTAATAATTTATAAACAAATTGATTCCCGATATTGTAAATCTCTAAAAATGTCCATAAGTATATAATAAACAAACCCTGAAAATTTGAACCTATTCGGATTATTACTTTCGGAGATATTAATGAAAATGTGATAAGATAAATAGCTCTGTTCGAAAAAAATTGAAATTTCCCTGCCGCTTAAGGTCGTTGCTAAGGAACACCAAAATAAGGATTTTTATCCTTAGCAATAGCAATGTAAATCAAATGGAAGCCGCCATCATGGATTTCCAGGGCATGTTTCCGGTTTTAATATCGTAGTCTGTTTTTACCGACTGAAATAACCAATGTAAATTCCCATAAGAATTGTTTTCAATGTAACTCGAAAACTAGTGGACTGATTTTGATGATCAAAAAAGCATTTTAAAGGGCACGAACGCAGCTAGGCTTTAGTAGTTTTAGAATTTTCAAAAAACGCCGCAATATTTGAGTAATTAATTAAAATAATTTTGAGCGAAATTTGAAATGCAGACTCGCAGTAAAATATTTATAACTTCTAAACTAATAAAGATATCGACTTGATTTTTTCAGAATTTGAAAGATAATGAATTATACTTTATCTTTCTTAAATTTCAGTTAAATAGGATTAATTTAAATTATTTATTAAACCGTTTAAATATTTGTTAATGTAATTCTCATACAAATGCTAGTAATTTAAAAACAAAGTAACATATTTCTAATGTTTTTTAAGTCGTGTTTTAGTCAATATTATTTATTTTTTAATCATACAGATTAAATTCAATTGAATATTTATAAAAATGTATTTGAAAATTTTGAGTTAAAACTTATTTGAATTTTAATTATTGTTCCAAATTATTGTTTCATTAAACTGCTTGATAGCTAGTTAGAAACACGAATTATTTAATGACATAAACAGCAACATATTAATAAATTACAACAAATTAACCAGCTGTACATGGGCATTGCATGATTCCATATTATGTAATAGCAACAAACGCATTGCGTTTAATAAACAAATACCACATGACCATAAAGTCGTACTCTTCGCTAAAAGCCAGCAGAAGAAAATGAAGAAGGAAGGAAAAAAGTTAAAAGCATATAAATTTAAAGTCTTATAAGTCTTTACTTATAAGCAACTAACCATCCGTTGAATTAAACGCTCAATAAAATGCAAATTTTATGTGAAATGTGATTAATACATTTACGATTTTTTCTTATATTTTCTTCGTTCGTAGTAAAAATTACTCGCTCCAGGACGCACCCATAAAAGCTACGAAGATAAAAACAAAATGTTAAAAATCCGAGGAATTTTTACCATTTCGAAAATAAAACTCGGTGAGTATAATAATTCTTAGATCTCGTTTTTCGCGTTTGATTTGCAAATTGGAGTAAATCGTGCAAGATGTAATTCTAATTAACGCAATCGCGAAGAAACAGGTTGGAAGTTAATTGCAGCTGCACGTTGTTCTTACTTTTGTTGGCAGTCTTTGTTTTTTTTGAGCGTTGATGTGGATGTAATCGAATTAGAATTGTGCAATAGATGAGTGGATCAAGATGCAAGAAGACGCAACGCAATTGCAATGAAATTTCTGCAACAAAGAAGACTGTTTTCTAGACTTTAATGTCTTAAAAGCCTATCACGAGTTGGAATCTTCATGCTAAACGAGCTCCGAATCTTGTAACCAACGTCCATCAATCAATTCATTTTTTTGGTTTCCAATTTCAAGTTTTGTGACATTGATTAAATCCATTGACAAGAACTGTTTAGCAAAATTCAAAATTGAAGAAATAGATCATGATTTTATTCAACTAATGAACAAAAAAGAAATCTTGAATTAAGCAACTATTGTTAATTGTTATATAACACCATTTCAACTGCAAAAAAACAGTGAACAAAGGCATTTTTAATGATATTTTAATGAGAGTCCAAAATTCAATTGTTTTTTTATTCATAAATTCCTTCTTTGTTTGTTCTTGTTCATCCTTGAAGTACCCTTGAGAATGATCAAGATCAATGTCCATGTGCTCCATGTGGAAGCTGATTAATCGATCCTTCCACATGATCAATCAATCGATCGGATCGATCGTTGTAGGTGATGCAATCCGGCGTTCAAATTCAAATTGGAATGATAGAAACGACCAAGAGGTTAAATTTTTATGGTAAGTTTCAAGTTCATATCATTCATCTTCAAGGTGAGAACGTTTAAATACAGTAAACATCTTGATTAGTCAATCATTACGGACACTTTCCGGTAATTAAATCTAAGGATTTCTGATGTCTTGAATTGTTAAGCCTCATTAAATCATTTAAATTCTGTAATTATAACTATAAAGACATTTTTTTGCAGCAACATAATGATATTTTTACACAGATTGTAAAATGATGGTTGAGGAAGTCGTAAAATGAACGAGCATTGCTTCTTCAGAACGTGATCAAAAGTTCTTCATTGTTACTTTTTGCAACGTATCAAATTGAACATTGTGATAAGGATATCAACGATTTGTTGGTGTGATAAGCATTGCAAGGAAGAAAGCACATGACCCACGATTTAAACCGAAGAAAAGTTGATGCATACTTTCGAAATGAAATTACAGATCACAAAAGCAATTTGGAATTTTTGAAGTGCAACAAGTGAATGTGGAATTGTCATAGGTCAGGTTCTTGATTTTAGAATGGATTGTGTCTTCAGATGTGTTTCCTTGCGATTATCCAAATTTCCCTGAAGCATGTAAGCTGCGCATAAATGAAATTGCCCTGGCATTTGTTGTAACAAATCTATGATTATCAATAAGTGCTCAAGAATATAAGAAGAAAAATCCCACGAAGTTGGCGAATTTTATCACTGTTTCCTTGGCAACTGATTTGAAATGTGGAAAATTCACGACCGCCATTAAAATCTCTTCAGGTAATTATCGAGTAATCAATTGATCGTCTAATTAGACTGCGTTATAATCGCAGTAATAAAATGTCGCATGTCGTTCCAACATCCTGAAAAATCCCACTGCGTTCACCCAATTAGCATAATTTAACGATACGCACTAATAACAGTAATTATCCAGCAACATATAGCTCAATCAACAAATCAATTTTATCGATTGTTTCGCCACAGAAAAAATGATAGGAAAATATCAATAAGTGGTATTAAAATGCGCATTAATTAGTAATAATCCAATCCGTATGAGATCGATTCATTATTTTTATTTTCTTTTTATGACATATCGCGACAATTATATGCAAAAATGCAACCTGTTGCATTTCTGCACATACAATTTATTGCTAACATTTGTTGCTTCATGGAGTCGATGATGATGTATTTATAGCCGATATGGATGCGATTGACAGACATGAGTGTTTGTTGGCTCGATCGGTGTAAACTTGTTGGACTCAAGGTTTCGCAACATTCATCCAGCTGAAAGAAGGTGACGTGAAGAGTACACATACGACAACATTGGATGCGATTAATAATAAAGTTATACTCGGTTGGTGGATCAGTGCGCGCACGACAATGTTACACATTCCAAATTGGTGCTAGTCGTAAAATTATTCGCGCGCGCGCGCACGCGATTAAATATGGAGATAATTATTTGCAGCAATCGCTGGTTTATGTATGCAATCATGCTGAAAGTAAAAGTACACATCGATGTCGCATCAGGACATCACTCGTTTACATTGAACGAATGAGATGAGGTTGATTTCAATGATCTAACAACTTTAGTCGCACTGAAAATGCTAATTATTTGTAGATGTTTGCGAATTTTCAAAGTAAAATTCTGAGTATTAAAAATTATGGAAATTGATCGTGTTTGGTATGATGTTATAGGAAATTTAATTATCTATTAGACACATAACTTTATTGTCCAAAATGTTTGCTGAAAATTTACAAATTTTTAGTGTGTTTTCTATATGCAAAAATTGATTTTTAATTTTTCTGCTTGAAATATTTTCAATCATAACTTATGAAATATAAATGTAAAACAATTTTTAAAAGATAATCATATAGTATTTGAAAAATACTTTCAAAAACTACTTGAATTCCATAAATTAGCAAATTTGTTCACACTGAAAAATCTCGATAATTTTTGGATGTTTGCAAAATTTCAAACTCAAATTAAAAGTATTTCCAGTTATGGAAATAAGTAGTCTTTAGTATCAACTTATAGGAAATTTAATTATCTATTAGATACATACATTTATTCCACAAAATGTTGGCTAAAAGTTTACTGAATTTTTGTTTTTTTTATTCTTGTGTTTTCGAAAAAATTGATTTTTAATTCCTCTGTTTGAAATGTTTTCAATCATAATTTTTGAAATATCAAACTTAATACAAGTTTTAGAAAAGAATCATATAGTATTTAAAATATACTTTAAATAGTACTTGAATTTCATAATTTAAAAAAATTCACATTGAAAAATGTCAATAATTTGTAAATATCTGCAAATTTTCAAAATGACATTAAAAGTTCTTAAAGTTCTGGAAATAAATCGTGTTACATGTTAAATTTTTGGAAATTTAATTATCTATTAGCTACATTAATTTATTTTCCAAAATGTTTATTGAAAATTCACGAAATTTGAGTTTATGTTCTTTTTTTTCTATTTGCAAAAATTGATTTTTAATTCTTTTGGTTGAAATGTTTTCATTCATAACTTTTGAAATATCAAATTTAAAGCAATTTTTAAAAGATAATCATGTAGTATTTGAAAAATACTTTCAGAAACTGCATCAATTCCATTATTTACCAATTTTGTTCGCACTGAAAGTTGTCAATAATTTTTGGATGTTTGCAAATTTTCAAACGCAAATTAAAAGTACATGAAGTTATGAAAATAAATCGTGTTTAATATCAAATTATAGGAAATTTAATTATCAATTAAACACATGACTTAATTCTCCAATAAGTTTACTGAAAGTTTGCTTAAATATTGTTTCTTTTGTTCTTATTTTTCCAGTATGAAAAATTTGATTTCTGATTTCTTCTTTGAATTGTTTTCAATCATAATTTTTAGAATTTCGAACTTAAATTTTTCAATTTTTCAAATTTTTAAAGACAATCATATAGTATTTAAAAAATACTTTCAAACACTACTTGAATTTCTTAATTTAGAAAATTTATTCACATTGAAAAATTGCAATTATTTATGAATGTCTGCAAATTTTCAAAATGAAATTAGAGGTTCATAAAATTGCTGAAATTAATCGTGTTTGATATCAAATGATAGGAAATTTAATTATCTATAAAATACATAACATATTTTTCTCAAAACTTTAAAGTTTCTGAAAGTTTACTAATTTCTTATGTTTCCTAAATGAAAATCTTGATCCATAATTCTTTTGCTTGAAATGTTTTGAATCATAACTTCTGACCCATAAAACTTAAAGCAAATTTGAAAACTGAATCTTGTAGCATCTGAAAAACACTTTAAAACACTAATTTGAAATATTTAAAAATGTTGAACCAATAGAAGTTTTTCTCGAGAGAAAACAAATAAAGAATATTTTTAACTTCATTTGTGAATTATTCCACATATTAATTTATTTCAAAGTCATACAAAATAAAATTTTAAGACTACTTACAGTCATTTTAAAGTCGATTAAATTCTCTTTCCAATGATATATAACTCGACCTGATTTGCATCTCTGAAACGTAATTTATTTGCCCTCAAAGTTCCAACGAAAACAACATAAAAACGGCATAAAAACAAAAGCAAAAACTGGAAATTTGCATCAGATTAGAGAGCTGAAGGCACATAAAATCCTTGAAATTTAACCAAGTGAGATTAAAACCGATTGATTGAAAGCAACCCAGCGGAGCAGGAGGAGTCCCATCAGACTTGTGCAAACAAACAGCCGAAGAAAAACGCAAAATGCGAAAAGTAAAATGCAATGAGTGTTATCTCTATTACTCCATCCAGCCACAGGCAAACACTTACGACTGTAATTATTTTAATCAACTTGTCTCTGAGTAAGACACATTCAAAACGTCTTAATTGCAACACACATTTACCATTAATAAATTACCTCGAATGTCTCCCAGAGTGAAATAATGTGGAAATCATTTTTGATTGCAGATCGTCGCCTCCGTTTGCGTCTCGCAGAGTCAAAGCAAACCCATAATGGTCTCATTCGGGACCAACACTGGACCAATCATCCCACCCACGCCATCGACGACCACGCTCAATCCTCTAGCCCCGAAGAACCCTGCCCCAGTCTACGAGCAAGTGGATGATGTCCCACCACCTGTTTATCGACCACCTACACCCAATCAATACCGAAATCAGATTAATGCGTACAAACCCAATCCGAATCTTCAACTTGGAACTCCACTTGATATCAAGTATCAAGATTTGAATACGTTGAGTAAATTGCAGGTGCAACAACAGAAGGCTGATTTTGCAAGACAACAAGGGTTGGGTTATAATGGGGCTCAGGTCTTCAATGTCCAACCTTATGAGTATGATAATGCCAGGCAAAGACAACAACAACAACAACAACCTCAATTGTCGAATGCCCAAAGATTCGTTCAACAATATCTTCCCAAAAAGCAGCAGGAACAAAAAGTTGTTCAACAGATTACTCAGAAGGATAATCAACAAGTGAATATCAGACAGCAAAGACATCAAGATAGTGTTCAAGGAAGCATCCATCAACAACAACAACAACAACCTCATCAGCAACAATTACACACAAGAATTCACTATCAACCTCAACAATATCATTATCAGCAACAACAGCAGCAACAACAACAGCAACAACTTCAACAACAACATCTTCAACAGCAACAACTTCAGCAACAACAATTCCAAAAGCAACAACAAAGTCAACAATTCAATAATTTCAATGAGAATCGTGTGAATCAACAGGAAGAAAAGCAACAGCAACAGGTACCTGCTATTGGAATTGCTTACACTTCCGGTCTGAGATACTATGTGCCACAATTTTATTACTATGATAGCCGACAACAACAACACCAAGAACAACAACAGCAACAATACAATAGACCCAAATATTCTGAAGTTCCACATAATGCCATTTATTAGATGAATTCCAAGTTCCCATAAAATTTTAGATTGAATTATGTAATTATATAATTCAATTATGCCTTGATTTTTGTTGATGGCTGAACCACCTCCATAAATTGTTGTAAATGAAAAGTGCCAATGCAAATGAATGCCTGAAGAAACTAGCAAAAAACAGAAAATTGAAATTCACATTCAAATTCAAATTTTTATTTGAAATGATGATATGAAAATAATAAAATCCGTTAATGAAAGAATAAAAAAAACAAATATTTTTGTATACTATATTAGTCGTACCACTAGATCATATAAATAATTAAGTAAAATATTCTTAGAAATTATTGTAAAGATATCTGTAAATAAAATATATGACTCGATGATTTTGGAGTTTTTTCTTCGGTTTTTTGTTGTTGAAATAATTCAATGTCTGATTTGGTTTGCTCGGTAAATCATACAGTAATTATAGATCATTTGTAATATGCTAATGAATTTTTTAGCTTGTAGATCATTTGGTAATCGCCCAAAAGCAAGAGTAAAAAATTGTATAAAGTCAATAGTTATCCTTGACATTAGCATTTCAAATGAACCAAGCCAAATTCAACAACAAAAAACTGTATCTTAGAAATAAAGTCCAATAACCTTGCAAACAGAACAGTTATTAAATTATACAGAGTACTCCTTAAAATGTTACAAAACTTTTTATTTTTGAGCATGAGATCATAAGATTAAAATTTGTTCATTATTTGGAACTGAAAATTTTGGAACTGGTAATTTTTTTCGTTGAATGTTGGGTTTCAGAATAAAACCCTCATATCTCAACTCTTTTTTTGTTATTTTTGGTAGTTGATTGGTACATGAAAGACTTGTTGACCATGCACGTTAAACAAGACCAAACTAAAAGAGCTGCAAGAAAAGGCAAGATGGTTTGGCTTGTCGATTTAAAAGTGAAATTTCTCGATGACATTTTTCGTTTGTTGCTGGTCTCGTTCTTATTTTCTCATTCAAGCGTCGTCGTCGGCTCAAAGAGAGACTTATGGCCTTATGCAATCAGCACCAATTCTCTTAAATGTTACTGGTCCTCCACATAATTTTTTCGCGTTTTTATTTATGAAATCGACTTGGATTACATCCAATGGAAAAGTTCCTGCGAACTAATTAAAAATGAACGAGCGATAATGAAAAATTGCCCTCGACTTCTTTTTGCAAAAAGACCTCGAAGACAACGAACTTGATGGTATGCAAGGTGATGAATAAAACAATAAAGAATTATTGTGGCTAATAATACGAAAAAAGAAGATTATAGGCACTAAAAGGAAGTTAATAGTGGAATAATCCTTTGAATAATTTTATGAGGCACGCGATCTTAAATAGTTAGAAACATATTTAGAATGAGTTGTTAAAGACATATGCTTGGTTGGTACGAGACTATGGTGTAATTACAATGTGTAATTGTGGATAATTATCCGGAAAATCACACATTGTAATGGGTAATGACAATTCATCAAGTCTAATAACGAACGAAGAAGTTTTTACAAAAAATTCTTTTGTTTTTGCTATTATACATGATTCTTAATTCTGCAAAATTTTCTCATTTTTTCGCTCATTTAACTGCGTATAACATTTAGACGATTGGACCAATTAAACTAAACTTAGAACCAAATTCTAGATCTCGATGAGTACTTTCCAAAAATCTATGGGTTTATGCCCTTTTGGCAAAGGGGAGAGCAGAAATTACATTCGAAGAAAAAAATTGAAAAAAAAGTTCGTAGCGAAAAAAACGATATGAAATTCTTAAAATCACTCGAGGTTTCAAAAATTTTCATATCTCCGAAACTAATGGACCGATTTTTATGATTCAAAGGTCATTTTGCATATTTTGACGAAAAAATAACATTGGTCATGGTCCCAAATCTCTGCGGAAATCGGAAAAA
>JARJDZ010003865.1:0-32417 GCA_030264555.1 Aleochara sp. GC000083 | reverse complement strand
TCACTTAAACAATCTGTTTTTGCGTGGTAATTATAAAAACAAATTGTATTTCGTATAAACACCCCTGTTGACGTTTTCACTTCTATCGTGTGATGTTAAGCACACACCGTGTATTTTTATCATCAATTTTCTGTCAGCTGTTTCTCAGTAAGTAGAGGTCCTATAAAAATGGTTGAGGCATCATTTTATTGGAAATTTAATGTACTTTCAAATGCCGTTTACAGATTTACAAAATTCCCTCCGGAAATACTACTGGTATTGTCGTCAACTTGCTTAAACGTATTGATCACAATTACTTAATCCTTTATGTATTAACTCGCTACCGGAAGTCCAATCCGAGTAATTCAGACCACATTTTTTAGGTAATTTAATATACTCTCGAATTCCACCTCGAAATGCTATTGGTATTGTCGTCAATGATGATCTGCTCACATTCATTATCCCCAAATTTGGATATTCACCATATTCACCGTTTCATTCCAATAAATTCAATGAAACTGACATAAAACGATACAAATAACCTCTAAGATCGCAAATAGACTAAAACACAAAGAAGGTCAAAACCTACTACAAAAAAAAAACGAGAAATAAAATCGACCCTAAATCACACAAGTCTTCATGTTGTTACGTTTGCTTGTTTTTTAATAATAAATAAGAGCCTAACCCAAAATGACTTTATAGCCGAATAATATAGAGTAGAGCATAATGTGCTCCAGGTCGTTTTCCAGTGGGGCGGTGAATGAAGCTGAATGGAGTCGGCGAGCGCAGTTGTTGATGGCCGTACGTAAAGAGGAAATATTTCCTCTTCTTAAGTGCTTAATGCCATTAGCTGGCGGCGGCAGCGGTGGCACTAGATGGCTCGGCAGCCGCAGCGCTAAACAACGCCATCAAACCCGCCGAAAATATCTATAAACAACCAACGACACAACATTACACGCCGTGATATGCGGCACCACACGACAAGAAACACGCGCGCAGAAAAAGGACGCGGAATTTACCACCGAGCAGACACATCCAGGCCACCTTCGAGGGACTCGATGCGTTCGCTATTAGGTCGGCTCTAAACACTATTTAATTATTCACATGGCTGAAAAGTGTTCGCCGAAACTAGGAACTGAAACCGAAAGCGACGTGGAGCGAGGCGAAGAAGAAGAGTAGATGGTAAGCGCCAGATGGAATGGAAGGGAGTTGAGAAGTTTGGCTAATTTTAATTTATGCTTGCATTACATTACATTGGGTTACAAGGCCCATTCAGAAGTTGTGTGGAAGTAGATGTAAATTTGATGTGGGTGCTGCTGCATGGGGTTAACCTCAAAACGATTTTTGTGTGCTGATAGAGTTAAAAAGTTTGTTACTCACTTAAAGTTTGTGTTCTGTACTCGAGATGTCTACAGTGAATGATCAAAGAGAAATAATTTAGTTTCTAATAACATTTGCAGAATTTTATTGCGATGTCTTCATACAGCAATAATATAAATTGGAACAGGAAACGGAGAATTATATAGCTTCTTTGAATTTTGCTACTTATTCCAAAAGGCGAATCTTTTCAAGGTAAGTGACCTTTAATTCATTTGAGGACCATTTTGAATTTGGAAGACATCAGCCTACAAAATAATGCTAGAACTAATCTAGAAATCTTAAGGAAGGAATATCAAAGAAGTAAATTATGCCCAATATTTTAGAAGGACCGAATCTTATTTAGTTACAAGCTCAAGGTTAGACAAAACAGGATGTTGATACTGTAAGCACTTCTGGATGTATCCTCTATGGTCCTGATGACTCAAAAAGATGTTACATCTTCGTAGATTCAAAAACTTTTGTTGTAACGGTAGATTATTTTTAATATTTTTGTTTGTACAACGCACGACAAGGTAAAACTAACTTAGTAGTAAACTACTTCAAATTCTTAAAGAAGGAATATAAAAAGAATAAATTTTGTCCAATTTCATCTCTGAAATTCTTATTTTCTGATTGAGATATACATTCTTTTTATAACTTCTAAAATTTGCAACATTTCATACAAATGTACGTTGTTTAGCAATATAAAATTCTTTTTGTACTAAACTCAATAAAGCTTTTATTGGAAATATCATTGATGGTCCATGATGATTTAGGAAGATGTTACACCTTCTTAAACAAAGACCTTTGTTATAGCAATTTATTAACATTTTCTGTGTTCTTGATAATCCATTGAATGACAGAAAACTGAAACGATCTTGTAGATAGTAAACTAATCTAAAGTCTAAAGGAAGAATTAAAAAAGAGAAAATTTCATTCAACTTTTCAGTAAAAGAAAATTCTGAACCCATGAATATTTTACCTAGAAATATCATGTCTTTCCAAAATTTAAAAAATCTGAAATTTCTTAGTTACTGTTATACCTGACTTATAAACTCTCTTTCAGTCTAATTTATTTTGAATACACTACTTAGACCATGGAGGATATCTTGGTCCTAGATGGATTATTTCCATATTATAAGGTCATAGTTACAAAGAATCCTCTATACTCAAAAAAGAAATGTTGATTACTGGAATCCTGAGGACCACATTTTTGAGAAAACCTAAAAACGTCCTTACTATGTCATCATATTTTTTTCTAAAATTGTTGCAGTAGTAGAACCAATATCAACAAGTACCTATTGACAATGAAATTCAAAAACAATAAACTTGAGGAAATTCCTCCCGTGAGACATGCTCTCAAATGTCAAAAGCACTTAACCTAAAGGCGCCTAACAACACTGAAACCGACGCATGTTACTTAAGTCGTAAAGGAGCAACATGCCACGTGCTCGACACGAATTATTTACAGCTCTCGCTACTATGTCTCTATTATTATATCCCCATTCCTCTGCCATTACCAGCTGACTTTGACCCTGAAAATACCATCCATTCCCTACGGAGCCAACAACTTCGATTTGAGGTTACCAACTGCCACGTGGACCTCGGAGTCTCTTGGTGACTTTGGATCCGGAATTGGCAACTAGATTTATGTCCACGCGACGCCATCGACAGATATGACTTTGTTGTGTGTAGCCGGAGTCAAAACAGTCCATGCATGGCGGGTTTCGGCTCGGTTCGGTCGGCAAATTGATTTTGTGTGTTCCCGGAAATTGCTGGTCGTCATTGCCAATGCATTCGCCTGGCATTGCGAAAGCGACACCGAAATCGAGTCAATTGTCCGCAATAGTATACTCCGTGCAGAGATATTTGGATGGTTCCATTTAGGTTACCAAGAATCAGGTGGTTTTGTAGATGGTAATTTCAAATATTTTTGATTGGATAGGTGATGTACCTATTGGGATATAGACAATGCCTGAGGAGAGGTACATAACCTGGTTTTCAGTAAGCAAACAGTAATTAGACAACCTCGTGGAAACAGAGGGATATCTGGCTTCATGTTGGGCGTAAACAGCAAGTAAATTAGGTTAACTTGGTGAGGAAATGTGATAGTTTCACTGTTTGCTGTTTGAGGTGGAGATGGTTCTATCAAGGCCAGTAAATCAATTTTGGGGCTAACCTACAAATTTAGTAGACAGAAAGGACCATTTGAAAGATCATAGTGATTAATCCTTTTAACTATCATCTTCACTATCATCAAATCTTCGTCAAAGCTTCTGGTCATCCTTAAATTTGAAGTGGATCCAATGAATGAGGAATGAGTCAGAAAAACCAAAAACAGATGGTTTTCCACGTGGGGCATCTATCTATCTATCCACCAGTTGCAAAACTAGCCATCATTATGACCATCATCAACGTCGATCTGCCAGCATTTGGTATTGCGTGACTCGGTTCACTTTTAGACACCCCCGAGTGGTTTGGAGGTTCTTTGCCACCACCGCAGCACGCACATTGCATGTCAGAATGTTTTCAACCTGGACTCGATTCGAGCCCCCTTTCGCACTGCAGAACGATGATGATATTGAAAATCATCATGATGATGATGATGACTTTTGTCCTGCATTACTGTATTGTACATTCATACAAGACCTTCTGACTTTACTTCAGTAATATTTCAATTCAAAATAAACCAGGATCCCTCAACAACTGAAAAGTTGCAATTTTAGTTTCAGAAGTTATAGCAAAAGAATATTCTTGATTTTTTTATATCAAATTGATTTTTCAAGTAATTTTAGTATGTTTGATAACGTAATTGGTAAATGTTTGAGGAGTACTGGTTTAGGAAGATATCCTCCTGTCAAATTTATGAGCAACCCTCTGGTAATGAGCGTGACGTCATTTTTATACTTGGGTTTTGTTTGCGCTCTATCATTACGTGTGATCACAGGAATCTCCAATCGTAATTAATAATAATTTATTGCTTTTTTGATAGGTTTACTTAATAGATTTCTTGTTAGGTTATATTCACTTTATTTTAGCTTTGAAATGAAAATATATGAAATATATTCTTTGGTTTTGGATTAGTATACTAATTTTTTGAGATGCAGAATTAGAATTCGAAAATTTGAATTTGTAAATTCCAACAAGGAATTTTGAAAAATGAAACTTTGATTTGAAATTTTGATTTGGAATTAGGAATTACCATAATTAACAAGAATAAATTTTCTGAAAAAATTCGAATTCAAAAAACAAATCTTCATGAAATCTTCTTTAGAGTGTTAAAATCTTTATTTTTTCACATTCAAAGATAAAATCCCATATCGAATCAAATCCAAAATTCATCTTCCCATGAAATTTATGAAACAGATGAAAAGAATGGACAACAGACAGGAAAATAAATGAATTACGAGAAGGAAACGAACAACCGAGTTTAATTGAGTATAATGAATAGTCAGCAAATGATTTGCGTAAATTCTGAACAAAGGATTGAAAGAAGGAACTCCCTTTTCGTCACCAGGATATAACATTTTTTTATTCAATGTTATTTCCATTATTTTTACTTTTCACATTCGCCACATTACACATTTCCACTGCAGGATATTCGGATATCTGGTATTGTTCATGGTTCACCCTCATGGCATTTGTTGGTAGTTGTTTACGTGTAATACGATCATATGCTGTGTTAGAGAATTATGGTGGGTTTTAATGCATTGTGCGATGGTGCATTACTCTAATATGCCGTGACTGACACCTCCAATCTACCCATCGATCTATTTATCTTCGCCCATAGATCAGCTAATCAATGTGTGTGCATCAAATGCGTGCTAATTATTCACTGATAACCAAATATAATTACATATTGTGTATGCATATTTGCTGCACTCACATCAGAATGTCTATGATGTTTAATGAATTAGTGAATTTGATGAATTAAATACTAAATTTTCAATTCAAAAATCTATGTTACAAAAAAGTAGAGAAAATTCAAGAGGAAATTCGTTACAACTGAAATTATTTGATTAAATTCACTTGTAACTCCAATAGTTTGCAAATCAGGAAATGTTGATTGCTCTATTTGCAATTATTTCCAGTTTCATTGTTTTGATAAGATGTCATATGTTGAAAATTATTAATTTCTCCCACATGTGAGTAAGATTGTTTTATATTTTCTTTGGGGCTGATATTTCAGTCACTAATTACACATATGCTCCAATGAAATACCAGTTAAAAATACTTGAAAACATTCCCAAAACCAAACAAAGATCGCAGAACTTGGATTTTTACGACCTGAAATCGAAATTTCAAAGTCGAATATCTCGAAAAGAATTCTACAAATGAAAAAATATGATCACTTTTTATACTACTTTTTGATGCTCTATCCAAACGTATTTTAAAAAAATTGAACATTTTTGAAGAACGAAATACAAACACACATAAAAACGAATCCAGTTACCAAACTCTGTTTGATGATAAAACTCTTTAATGATTTGATCCAGAATTGGAATTTTAAATAAAGAATGATTGTATTGATTTATATCATGATACAAACACCCTGTATAAAAAAGGGTTTCAACCAAATATGAAGTCGAATAACGAACGAAAAAGGCGTCCTTTCTGCATGCGGTATATAAATTTAGTTTATACATTCTCGACTTCAAACCATTGCGAATTCACCTATGCACATACACGAAACTTTACATAAACATCCAACCAAATACTTCCATAGTATGTGGAGTTTTATACATGTGAGCTGGAGAGCTTTTAGTGAAAGCTCTTGCAACGCCTGCACTGCTTGCACGTTTCCGCCATTCAAACGCACACAAAGAGCTTTCACTTTGCTTTTGCCTCACCTCTTTCTATCTGCTTATATTCACATGTATTCACATATGCATTTAAATCCCTATGAGCGCACATACTCCCCACAGATTCGCATGTTTGTGCGAAATTTCGCGAGGTGGTTGCCAAAGTATGGGATGCTCTTGGTGGTGGTTGAATTCGAGTACCTACATTTTCACTTCGCTTTCAACTCGCAATCCGCTCGCAAACTTCGACCACCCCCGTTTGCTACCGCCCCTCATTTTGCAAGAGTAGATAGTCACCAACGTTGCCATTTCTATTGCCGTGTCTGCCGCCTCCAGTGACGGTAACAGGAGTGCATATTATCCTGGGAAGGATTCACTTTTCAAGTCAATGAAAGCATACATTTTGTTTTTTCTTCCTGTTTATGGATTTAATTATTGGGGTTTTGCACTAAAAACTAAATTGAAAATGATTAAAATTTTGGACTTCATGACTTTTTGGCTTCTTGAAACAATTCTTGTATCATTCATTTACAGTCAAATAAAATCACATGTGTGAATAATTTTGAATTTCACATATTTATTATATAGTTTTATAACTGGAATATTTTTAAAATACTTTAAATATACATTTCTAAATATGCAGTTTCAAATTGTATTTTAGTAAAATAAAATTTGCAGATGTTTCTGTTTTATACTTTCATTTTTTATTTACTGCTTTTTCACCACATCCAAACCATCTGCTCTTCGTAAATGAGTGATCCATATGATGGTGATTCACCTAATCATACTCATTACTTCATAGTTTTTACAGGTACTTAAACTAAATGAAGTGAAAGTATAAAGTTAGAAAGGCCTAAAACCACATAAACAATAGATATCTTTGATCGATTTCTGATAATGTGTTCAATATTTTCATTTCCATCACAGATGGAACATTGGAATAATTGCATTTTGCTGTATGTCATCTGCTACTAATTCTTTTTCTTTTCTTTTAATTCAAAGTGGGAAAAAGCATTTTATTTCATATTCTGAATCAGAATACTTCTTGTAATTGTGCTTGTAAAAAAAGGCAAGGATGAAAGTATCTGACCCTCACCAAAATTAACTCTTTATTGAATTAAACATTCTATATGCTAAAAATTGTTTTTTAATTAATTTTGATAATTTTTGTAACTGATATTAAATTCACAAGGAATATACTAGGTGATTATGCAAATCAAAAATGTTATTACAATTCCTTGTCCTGATATTAAGGGATAATTTTCTGAAATTTTATTTAATTCAAATAATAAGTGTGTTTATTATAGCAACAAAAATGCAATACTGCAAAGCTTGTAATTTAACTCATTAATTTTTCAGAAGTATATAATGGAGCAAATTTAATAATGCAATAAGGAATTTCAACAATTTTCTTTGGCATATAAACTTGTATCTCGATTTTATATCCTAGAATGAAATATTTTTTGTTTCTTTCATTATCCAGCATACAGAACTATAAATGATTAATTTGCATCAATTTTGATTTCCACCATAAAATGAATAATTTTGCTTCATATATCAGAAAATCGAAACGGAGCAAATATAATAATGCAATAAAATATTTCAACGATTTTATTAGCATAATACTTGTATCCCTATTCTTGATCCTTGAATGAAATATTTTTTGCTACATAATAATCAATTTGCATCAATTTGGTATTTCACCAAATAATTAATAAACAATTTCCATTGCTACCTGTTAATTTGATAAATTTCCAAGTTAATTATTTTTCTGCTACCAAAAAAAAGAGTCATTTTTTTAAGACAAAAGATGGATTTATAATACTATAAAATGTATGTCTATCTATAGATATAAAATTCCAGACTCAAGAAAATGTTCTTGATCCTTGAATGATATATTTACGACTTTTGTTCCAGTTTTTACATATAGAACATAAACAATCAATTTTCATCAATTTGCAACTCCATTTAAAAATTAATAATCAATCCCATTTTCTTGCTACCAATAAAAGACTAAACGCAACCTCCGTGTGAAAAAACATAATTTCACGGTCAGTCACATTCATTTGACTTCTTCCTGTCAATACGCACGCACACTTGTCAATAATTCATAATTCACACAAAAGCGGACGGACGCATTCAATTTTTAGCGTCGTCAGATTTCCGTTATCGTCGACGTCGTCGTTGTCGTCGTCGCGGTCGCAAACACAACCGCCCCCAACAAAAAGCACTCGGCCGCCAAAAGGAAAACATTAGAGATGCACGCAGATCGGGCAGGAAGTGAGCGCGTAAAAAGTCCGTCTGGTCACGTGCGCTCACCATCATAACGCACGCGACCAACACCCCCAGAAAGCCAGCCACCCCCGCAACCACCGATGTTGACGTCCGCACTCTTCCGGGTGCTGCCTTTTTTGCGGCAGCATGGTAACATTATCGGCGGTGCGCTCCTTCCTGTTTTGATAATCATTATTATCATTTACCGTTTGCGATTAGGGGGAGCTGGCGAAATGCCCCCGAAGAAGCTTTTTTGTCCGCTGGCATCACCGAACGCGCATGCACGCAATCGCTGATGGGCCCCAGGAGTTCCTCCTGCAAATTAGGCCGCCGTGTGACCACATGCATATTAATGGGGATTCGGGCACGTGGAGCAAGCGAAATAAGTCACAAAGTCATTTAGTCATTGATTTCTATCAATATTTTATTAGGTTCGATGATTTTTTTTGTTGTTGTTGTTGTGGGGGAATTATTTTGTAGGCTGTTGTTGAAGAGTTTGTCCTTTTGGGATTTTCCTATAGGTTTTAATCAATAGAAGTAGACATAAAGTTTACTGATGATTTTTGAAGTGAAAATTTAAAGTATCACATTTTGCAAGTTCGGATATTTTTAAGTCCTGCACAAATTTAGGACCATGACCAATGTAATTTTTGCTTCAAAATACCATAAATGCCATTTGAATGAGCCAAATCGGTTCATTAGTTTCGGAGATATGAAAATGTTTAAAAATTCAAGTGATTTTAATAATGACATATCGCTTTTTATGCTACCAACTTTTTTTAAGTTTTTTTCTTCGAACGCAATTTTTGCACTCCCAAATGCCAAAAGGGCATGAACCGATACATTTTTGAAAAGGGTTCATCAAGACCTACAATTTGACTCCAACAATTAATTTAATTGGTTCAACCGTTTAAAAGTTATTCGTAGTTAAAAATGCGAAAATTTTGCATTTTTGGTACCCCATTTTACAAGTTCGGGTATTTCTGAATCCCGTATAGATCCGGGACCATGACCAATGTTATCTTTTATCAAAATGTTATGTAAAATGGCCTAATGATTTCATCAAATCATTAGTTTCGGAGGTATAAATTTTGAAAACTGGAGCAATTTTAAGAATTTCTTATCACTTTTTCACTACCATTTTTTGCGAATATTATTGAAATATTAAATATATTTTTACTGTATATCGTATATCGTACTGTATATCCCACTCATCTTACAAAAAGAAGTCCTTGCACCCACTTTCTTGAACATAACCCATAAATCCAGAGTGGTCATTATAATTGCATCTAACTAGAACATAAGAGTACCATGTGTATTTAGCCACTTATTCTCCACGAAGTAAATCATAATTAGACTCATTTCCAGCTCTACTAATAACAAAATAACAACATCAGAGTCCTTCCTGGTGGACACGACAGTACACTTAGAACAACCGTTGCGTATGGTTCTCCCCAAATTGCTAAAAGTGGTCCACTAACATTCCCAGTAAGTCATATTTTGTTCTTTCTTTGCGAGCAGCATTGGCATTCGTTGCAGTCATGCCAGTCATTCCTCCAGAAACGTACATTTACCGAAAGTGCCTCGAAACGAGAAGAAGGTGTTGCTTTTTCTCCACTGCTAATGGAAAACTAAAACAATCAGAAATGTAATAATTCATATGTACGCTCATATTTTGACTTCCTTCTCGCGGGAAAGCTGTATTTAAGTTAATGCACTCATAATCAGCACTTAGATCTAAATTCTTTTTCGTTTCATTTTCTGATATTTGTGATTTTTTGAAACATTTACTCCATGAATTTACTTTAGGAAATCTCTTGATTGTAGGTAATTATTTGTAAATTTTTCTTTTTATGATGAATCAATTTTTGAATTGTCTTATTGATTAGAAAGAATTTTTTTATCACAAGGAAAATGAATCCTCAAAATCTCAGAAGAAGTCGTCCTGAAAACCCATACTTAACTTAATGCACTTTTAATCAACATATTCATCTTTTTATCTCTCCCTCAAACTTTAGTTTTCCTTCAGTGTTTTTGTACTTCTTGGATTTGATGAAAATTTTGCTTGTTTCACTCTTCCATTCGATTTCACTGACATGCCACTTGAAACCCGCAATTTTCCTGCTATTTTGAAAGACTGGTCACTCGCCAATCGCTCTCGATCATTGATGGCTATCAGACTTTTAAGACGTCCATCCGTCACCTTTTTCTACCCCCATCCCCACAAACCTCACTCGTCAGTTTCCTGGATATAGATCTATCTATACATATAGCAAAAATATATCCTTATCTTCGACGAGCTATCACTCACCCTTAAAACTAGTTCTTGCATTTTTAACGTGAAGCAAAAAAGATGGGACAAAAAATATATGTATAAAAATAGAAGAACTCGGAGAGTGGCTATAAAAAGCACATCAACATTGGAATGGTGTAAAAAACGAATATCATGCAGATACGAGTGCATTAGCAATAATAATCGGGCTCATAATGAAAACAAAAAGGTTGAAATGGAGGTCGAAACGTCGAAATTATTTAATGCACCATGATGACCTGGTAACTTTCTGTTGAGTGGCCTATTTTGTGGTCCTACAAGAATCGACTGTTGCTTTTCTTAAAATTTTTTTCAAAGTCTTTCTTCTTGTTCCATTCAAATTTTATATCTAACTTCATTTTTAATAAATAAATTTTGTATTTTTTGTCGTTGCTTGTTTCTTCGGTAATTTTTTTGAAATATTTCATCGAGCAATGTATTGATCAATAGGTTAATTATTAAAAACATAAAAATAATCTCGAAGAGATCGAAATGCTCGGCGAATTGAAACAAAAAGAAGCACAAGCCAATTATACAGATGGAGTCCATTATGATGATAAAAATCTTCGAAAGCTGCCTCGTCCTTCATTCGTGCGTTCAATTCCTCCAGTTCGTCGGTTGGTTGAGCTGAATGCATTTATTCATACGTTAAAAGCACCGAATGAATATATTATAATTGAAAATGTCGATGGATGGTGAATGACTTGCCAGAAAGCCGCCATTATTGAGACGTCATTTTTGAAGAAATTATTATATTCCATTCTTTTTAGCAACATTTAGCTATATGTTTCTATAAAATATAAGAATAATAAAATGCCAAAAATGCGCATGTAAATAATTATAATAACTTTATTTTTGAAAGTATTCCTTTTGCATTAATAAATAATTAATTCCATTTCAATTCAACGCTTTTTTATTTCGTTACTATGATGATAAATAATAGGAAGAATTCAAATATTGGTCATGTGTCATGTAAACAGCAATAAACAATCAATCTAATGAAAATAATTGCTTGTTTTTGATGTCTTCATCATGTAATCGCATTTTGTTTTCATCAATTAAGTACTTTATTTAATTATTAAATTTCATAATTAATGAGGTTATTATCTGCAAATATGATAAATGGAAAATAATGTTTTTCGATGTTTGTCAAATAATTTCCAGGAATTAAATTTTCATATTGATTCGACAATTTCCTGACCTAAAATGTTGCAACAATTCTTACTAAACATTTCTGGACTGAAAATAATTTATATTTAGAATTTATTTAAAAATTCGCAGATTGAAATTTGATTTGGAAAATCCGCACCTTTGATTCAAATGAAAGCAACAAAATTTAATGGAATTTACGTTATTTATCATCATTTTGGTGATTTAATAAAGTGACTTAATTTATTGACTTGTTAATTATGTATTTCTCAATTAATAACATCACTTTCAATTTGCAATTACTGGAATTATGAATGCATTAAACATAAGTGAGCATATTGATCAATATTCATTCAAGTCGTCTTAAAAAGATAAATTTAATTTGCTTTAATGTAATAAAGTAATAAATTCATAATGTTCATTATAAAATAAAATTGATGTAGTTAAATTATGTGATTTTAGTCATCGGTTGTTTATTTTTCCTTGAGGGATTTATGATAATGTTACTTAAGTTTCTTCATTATAAATTCAGTATTTCTGTATCTTGAAAATTGTTAGCTTCGTTGAAAAATCAATTCTTCTGAGAATTACTACATTTTTTAAATCATAAAAAAATCTGTCCATTATCACTATAACCGAAAAATGGTCCTTCTTTAATTTTTGGCATTTCTAGATGTTCGTCAGAAAGCTATGCAATAAATTTTAATAAAGTCCTGCAGGAAATTTTGAAATTTGATCAGCTTTTCTAAATTTTCAACTAAAAGTATTTTCAAAAAATAATATAACCTTACCACCTGAATTAAGCACAAGAATAAGAAATCTTGAAATCTATTAATCCAAGAAACAAAATTTAAACTTTATTGAAAATTTGGGATAATTTCTAGAACCTGGTATCAATTCGATTTTGTTTTAGGTTCGTTTTGATTTTTTTAATTCAATTTTTCGATATTTTTTATTATTTGTTATATCTGATTATTTTATTATTGTTTTTACAATTATCTAAATCTTCAGTAGAAAGTTGTAATTTTGAAGACAAGATAATCATTGTAAAATTTTGATTTCTTGAGGTCGATTTGATCAAGATTTCGAAATCTTTGTTGTTTTTATTTTATCGGAGTATTTTATGTTTTTTTTGCAATTTTGGCATTTCTACATCGTCTTCAGAAAATTTCATTTTTAAAAAGAAAATTTTTAAATTTGATCAGCACTACTGAATTCTCAACTAAGACTATTTTCAGAAAATGCCAAACTTCGTTAACACATTTTACAACCCTAAAAATTAATAAATCAAAATAATATTTTTTGTGTATATCCAAAATTATAAAAAATACTGGAACTTTTCAGTCTGAAAGATCCAGATCGTCTTTTGTCGCCACAATTTTTTTGTTTGTTCGTAAAGTTGTTTTTTGATGCCTGCATGCATGAACGCATTTAATACCGTCCTAATATCAGTTCGGATTCGAACGACGAATGGCAAACAGCAATGAACAAATGCACCTCTACACTTAAATGCAGATAAATCGTATCTGTCTGTATAAACTCGACGAGGCGCACGAGAACGTGTAGATTGCATCAGAGAGCACCGAGGAAAAAAGCGGATTATCTTGTCGTTCCGCCTCTCGGCGATTCGAAAATGTTTTCCACTCTGAGCTGGGGCCGATGTATTTTCATGCTTCTTCAGCAGCTACTGGTCGTGTCGCCTGTCAACACTCGACGAATTCGCATTGTGGATGCGTATCGAGGCGCGAATATTGGTTTGGTTATTATCAGTGCGCACTCTTGCGGATTGCGCATAGGTATTAGCACATTAGAGCATGAAAATCGTATTCGAAATGAATAGGTTGAAGAACTGAAAATGAGCAATGCCATTCAAAGAAGATATCTTAAATTTAGAAAGGACAGATGGAGTGATTTTTGGAATTTTTTGACTTATACTTCAGTGGTGAAATTTGGGTGAAATTTTCAATTTTATATTCTTGGAAATTTCAAGAAATATCGATCAACTAAATATGAGTAAGATACTGCAAAAGTATCTAAAATCAGAAAACATTTGAAAGTACAAGATGAAGGAAAGATTTTTGAAAATTTTAAATTCAGTTTCAGTCATGAGCAATTTGCCAAATTTGTTAGTTTTTATGTTTGTGACAATCAAATTGGTTAAAAACAGAAAATAAATCTTAATCTGGAGTAGAGAACCAATCAAAAAACAACAGGAATAAAAATATTCTTTTCAAATTTTGAACTTATCATACATTTGGAAACAATTGATCAGTTTTTCGACTTTATATTTTTTAAATTTCAGCAAATAAGTTGAAAAAGAGAAAGTGAATATTGTCATTTAAAAAATGGTCCTTAATCTAGAATTGAAAACTATTCGACTAAAAGAAACGAAAAAAGAAAAGTTTTTTGGAAATTCTTTATCTTATGTTCCAATTAATAAACTTTAATAACATTTAAAACTTGATTGAAAAGTAGCAAATTAGCAATACAGTAAAAAGTTTAAAACTTCTGGTGCAGAATGTTTGAAAAAAAAAACAAGATAAGAAAAGATTTTTGGAAAGTTTTTTACTTTATAAGTTGTCGACTTTGTAAATTTGCAAAATTCAATTAAGATTTGCTATCAGAAAATGAACAATCCAGTTCAATCGCGAATTGAAAGACATTATAAAAAAGGTGAAGAAAATATTATAAAAGATATTTTGAAATTTTGTCACTTATATTTCAGTTAACAACAATTGGGCAAAATTGTTGACTTAATATTTTTACAAATTTCTTCTTTATCTTATCGAGACAGGTTATCATATCGGATCGAAGTTGAGGTGCGACGATCGTTGGTACACAGAAATTTTTATCAAATATTGCAATGATGAGTATTCATATTTACAAGTTACTTAAGTCAATTTAAACATGTATCATATGAAAATTGGTTACTTTCTTAAATAATTGTAATGAAATTGAAAATTCATGAAATTGCAGAAAAGAAGTAGTTCTTGGTAGAATTTGATAGCATTTTTTACTATTTGCTAAAACGCAGTTAAACTTTTTAGGCAACTTTACATGTGTTACATTATATGATATTTAATCTTATCATTTTTCCAAGAAGTTACAAAATCCAACATTGTATCTAAAATTGCTGATCCGATATAACCATTTTTTTAAATTATACTTCAGAATCACCAAAAAGAAAGAAAAAAAGAAAAATATTCATTCTCTTATAATATGTAGAATAAAATCAGTCATTTATTTCCCTTGTGGATAATTTTTTATTACACGATCTAGTAAGACAAAAAATTTTATTTATCAAAAATCTCTGAAATGTAACAAGCAAAAATAATAATATAGATTGTAAATCAACAATAATGCAAAATTTGAATTCCTCGATTTGCAAATTGCAAAATGAACTAACTCCAAGCCAACCTTGACATTGTTTGAACAAGTTGTGTTCAATGTATTGACTTAGCAGCTTTGATGTTGCTCCTCATCATTGCGTTTATCACTCGAGAGTTGACTTGACATTCTCAGTTCAGTCAGTCGAACTTGTACTTGACTTTGTATGTGTTTTGCAAAAATTGCGGTTTTTCTTTATTTTCTATTTTCTTCGTCGTTTTCCCCTTCTCTGATTTGGCACTTATTTGCGAACGCACATTTGTGACCGTGTATGTGTATGACGTTTGACAACGTTTACACAATGATTAGGTGATTCCTTATTATCGCAGATTCTGATTTTTTCCGATGTGAACATGGATATCATGCGATTCATGCGAATGTTTTCAGAGCAAACAATTTCGATTTCTGATTAGAGCCTGACTTGAATTGTCAATGAATTGAGGGAACATATGATTTTAGATGACTTAAGTCACTTGTGGATAATAATGAAAATTATAAATGTTAAAATTTGGCATATAATTAAAATTTTTATTGAATTGTAACAATAAAATTTTGAATGGATTTCAAAATGTGTTGATTTAAAATTTGTTTTGGTTATACAGTTTAAAGTTTTCATTGTTGTATTGATATATTGTGATTTTATTGTATTTTTTTATCCTAGATCATTTTAGATAAATATGCATTATTTGCGAAACTTATTGAAATAGGCCTTTAGATCAATATTGATCAAATAATAATAATAGCGTTTTTTTCTGATTTTTTTACTATCTTCTATCTCTGTTGTTCATAAAACTAATTTTTCAATAATTTCCAGGTTGTTTATGATTGTTTCTTGGATCAATTTATTGATCAATTTAATAGTCAATCTTTTTTATTGATCAATAATAAATAATATTGAAACGAATTGATGATATTATAATAATATCCTAAAATTAATAATTGTTAATTTAACAAAAAAAATTTCAATTTTTATTATACTTTACATAGCATCTATCAGAAAATTGGTAACAATTTTAAGCCATTATCATTAACAAAAAGGAACTCCCAAAACCATTTTATATCGCACTTTACACTTTCAAATTTGAAAATCGAAAGCCAATTGCATTATCTCTATCAAAAACATTATCTTTCTGGTTGCACTTGTTGTTCATTAAAAACGCCAAAAATCAAAGCCCACTTGACTGACTCACTTGAGTAGTGCGCATGTTGAATGGCAAAGTAAACAGAGGAAAATTTCGCCAAAGCAAGGAAACAAAAAAGAAACCGGGAAAAAATAAACAAATAAAATCCCTTCCTTGCAGAATGGAGCGAACACTGGATGCTCTTCTTCGGCGGGAGGCGGCAGCATCGTCGCGTGCAGCATGCTTATCGATTACCTGTCGACCATTTTGTTGAGCGCGTCCGCGAGCGTGCACGACGGCCGACAACCAATCGCGCACGTTCGGCCGCCGTCTCCCTGCGCACCGGATGGGTGTGTTCGACGGGGGCCGCATCCGCCCCGCGCTGCCGCCACCGTTCTCGCAGGAAATCGTGCGCGCATCGCACGCCGTTTCGCGCACTCGTCAGTCGTGCACGCCCGATCATCGCGTTCGGTTCGGCAGTCGTCCCGTGTGTGCTGTGTGTGTCGCATCCATCGGCCGCCACCGCTCGAGTCTCTTCGCCGCGCCGCGCCGCCGAGAGGAATGCTCGTACCCTTCTAGGGGCGCAAGGAAACGAACGAGTGGTGCATCACTGCGCAGAAGTGACTGGCTGAGTCGCGGATGTGCGCCCGCTGGTGACTAGCGCAGGACCCGCTGGTGAATTGAGCAGAGACGCGTTTCTTGGTGCGCGGATTGTTTCTTGTGTGCGAACCGTTTCCTTCGTCGGCTGTTCGTATGGTGATGTCAGAGCAGGGCGGGTTGGCCATGCACCAACTACCGATGCACCATCGCGGCCTGGTGCAGCCGAGTCTGGTCATGAATCCGCACCCGCTGAACGATTCCTGTTCGATGGATGCGCAGAATAGTAAGTTTGTTTCTTATCACTTTCTAAGTATGAGAGTCTCATTAGGAATCAAATTCGAAAATCGGATTACAAGCCATCAGGGTTGTGATTTGGAACCAAACTGTGATCCTCGTAGGTGGGTGGTCATCTAGAAACGGGTCTGTTTGGTTCTAACAGAAATCAGATTCTGATAACCTTCTTTTGAAATGAACACAAAGCAAATTCCAAAATTTGACAAGTTTGAAGAAGATTCTGGGATCATAGATGTATCAGTGATTCAGAAACGGATCAGATCGGAACTGAAAAAAAACACAATTAGATTCTGGAAACATTATATACAAAATCAACAGAAAACGGATTCTGGTGTTTGTAAAGTTTGAAAAATAGATCTGATGAATCCACATTCTGGGATCTTTCAAGAGGGCATTTTCCTTCTGGTTAATGTTTGTATCAAAGAGGGAGTTTTGAGTTCTTTGTAGTATTTCTAGTAATCACCTTCAGAAACCAGAAAGTCAGTAGAAATTAGATTCTGAAGGCCCTTTGTTGAAACGATGGTCAAATTTAAAGACTAGATCTGGTGATTCCAGATTCTGGGATCAGTGCTGAAAGAAGGGCAAGTGTCCTACAAGAAGGAGTTCTAGCTCTAGAATTTGCAAAATTTCAAGAGTTCAGCTACATTCTAGAATCTACTCCAGTTGAAAACGGGTTCTATTTTGATAAATTTAATGTCAAGGCAGATTTTGGTTCTGGTATCTTGGGCTGTTCCTGGCATAACGGTTATTAGGGGCCTGGAACAAGGATCATCCCTACAATGTTTACACTACAAGGCCTTAAGGTTCCAAAAAGTTGAGTAGTTATCTAGAAACAGTTCTATCTGGTTCAACCATGACGTTTCTAGTTAGAATAGCAATCATTGATTGATATATAAATTGTTGACATTTTCAATATTTGGAGATATTAATAATTTGATGGGTTTAGTTTATTTGAGACCCTATGCTGATGGACAACAGGAAACACTTTCCAATTTTTCTAAAGTTTGAAGACTTGATTTGATGAGTCCAGATTCTATGATCAAGGCTATAAAAAATGGCAAGTTAGTTGCTCAATATTTATATTAAACAAGAATTTTGATGAGTTTCAATTCATCTAGGTTCAGATTCTGGAATATGGGACCTAAAGAAAAACATACGCATTGAAATTCACCTAAAATTAATTTTTGGATTCTGCAAAATTTTGAGGTTTTAGGTTATAGGAACCAGGGTTATTCTTTTCAAAGAATTATAGGCACATATCCTAATGAGACTGTATGAGTTCCAATAAGTTGATCAGTTATCTAGAAATGGTTCCGCCTAGACCTACTATGCTATTGTAGTAATGATTAATAAATTGGTGTCTTCAATTTTTATTTGTGGCTAGAGGTTTCTATTTATTTTTCTACAGAAAGTTCTGAAAACACAAAGTAAAAATCTTTATTGATCATTTGTTTCACTTACTATTAACAGAGAATTGCAGAACTGAAGTTACTTCTTGTTATCTTCTTTTTCCATTTGGAAAATTCTGCATTGTCTCGTTATCAACAAGAATCTAGAAAATTATCTTCAAAAAACATTTACTCTACAAGTTTGAATTTTAGAAATTTACAAATATATGTTTCTTTGAAAAAACCTTATCAATTCTAATAAATAACAATAATAAAATCATGATCATTATGGAAAACTTTTGTTGCTAAAAGAGTCTATTAATTAATTAAAATTTTCAAACAAATTGAAAACTCTAACAGAACTTCAATTAACAATATTATTAAAATATATTTACTGAAAGCAATATAATTTTCAACATATTTGCATACTGAATTTATTATCATTGATCTATTAAATTATATTTTCATTTTCATACATTTGTTGTACATTGGAAATTATAACTGTACAATATATGAAATCAATTTTCAAAAATATCATCTCGTAGAAAATTTATAATTTTTGTAAATTTGTGATTTACACTTAAAAATTCGTTTCGAGGAAATCATAATTTGATGGAATTTTTGAACAAAACAATGTTGCCATTATGACTAAATATTATTGTAATTTTATTCATGAATTCCACATATGAAACGACGATAAATATTAATACAATATGCTCATGACAAAAATAAACTAATCAGCATCATCGAAATGAGTGCATACTAATTAAAAACAAAATTAAAAATACATTTGACTATTAAAAAACGCTAAATTTCCATACGTGTTGCGATAACCACCAACGCAAAACGCCAATGCTGATGAACCTTTAGCCAAACATGGAAAAAAATGGAAAATCATCACCAATATCATATCATTCACCGATAACCATTCACATGCATAATTAATCATAGGATTATGAAAATTCATGGTTTATTACTTTTTTTGCAGCGCTTTCTTCAATTTTATGTTCGTGCGTTCACACGGTTTATTTGTTTATTATATTTATTTTTGGGGAAAAGTTTCAGTGTGCATGATGTCTGATAATTATGCATGCATAACAACAAGTGATATGCGATAAAGCAGTGATAGTATTCGTTGGGAATAATTAATGAAGAAACCGATGAGGTTTACATACGTCAAATCAATTGATAAGTATCTTTTGGGGATCATTCACAAAAATTACAATGAAATTGGGGAAGTACAAAATCACACTGCAGCTGTTTTAAAACAATTGTGAGGAAAAATCAATTTTTTTATTTAGTTGAAAACATTTTATTGAAATTTGGAATTCAGTTGATTTTCGAATTTAATTCGAATAAATGAAATAATGCAATTTTAATTTCAAGAAGAGTAGGGCAAAATTTTAACTTTTTCGTTTAAATAATGAAATTTAATCAGATACAAAATTTATTAAAATGTATACCAAAAAAAATTTAGATAACTTCTATGCTAAGATAAGAACAGAAATGATTTATGATTAAAATTATTTTGATTGTATGATGAATAAATTATTGATCATTGATTGATCCAAGGAAAAGTGTTAAATTGGAAAATTCATCATCTATTAATTAAATTTATTGACAAAATTTCATAGGCTTAATTTAATTGTCAGTTTTAACTGATTATCAATTAAAATTAAGAAAAATCAAAACAAAGAGTACAGATAATTTTCTGGAAATACACAATTCGTTTCAAATCATTTCATATTTGAGAATTTTACAAAAATAAAGCAACATTTTATAAAGATAAAAGTAAAAAATAGTTTATTTAAACTTTTGACTGAAATTCTACTTTTTTTATCTACATTGATCAATTATAATTTTTTATGGGAAAATTGTAAAGAACGAATTCCCAATTGAAATTCTAAACAGTTCATTTGAAAATTAAACATGCAAGAAATCATAACAAACATAATTTTTAATTATGCTACCAATAATAATTTCCCTGCATGTAGAGAAATATGCAAATAACCCTATCTTCATTAACAGAACATAACTTCTAATCTCTAATGTGCTTTACTTATGGCCACATTAATCAGAGTACAAAAGTAAGCACCGAAGTCGATAAAAAAAAGTACTTTGCGTGATTATAGATTGATATTAGTTAGAGGCACGTGAACTTATTTATAATTCACATGGTCGTGTTGTTATTAGGTAATCAAAAGTTTATTTTATTTTCCACCTTATGGATGTTGAATTTCATTAAAAATTAAAGTGAAAAAACGTAATAAAATAATTTCTTAGCAGGAATAAAACATTAAATTTTCATTAAATTTCATTACTAAATTATTTAATTTGAGATAGTTCTGTTACCAACTATTTATGAAATTTGACTTAAGTCACATTAAACTGTTAGAAATTACTATTAATTAATGATCATCCAAAAATCTATGTAAAATTTTCGAGATGAAGGCAATTTTTCCTTTCAAATACAATTTCGTTTTACATCATATTGCAAATTAATAACTTCTTTTGGTTTTTTTCTGGAGCAAATATCATAGAAACAATAAATCTGAAATTTTGCATCCAATTGTCTTAGTTTTCTAATTTCGTTTGAATTTTTGTATATTGTATTGTAAATATATTACTAGATAAGAGTGAAACTGATTCTGACAACAAAAGTATAGATCCAAGAACTAATTTTATGTTTCTTTTATGCATCCTTACCAGAAAAGTGTGTAAACTTTTACTTTTTATTACACATAGACAATTTCTAGTAGACAGACTTAAGTCACTAATCTCCCGAACGACAATTCAAACTCTAAGCTGATTAATACGTCTCCAAAGGCTCAGACATGAACCAGCAGTACCAAACCTTCAATTCCTATCCCTAATTCAATTACACCCAGCTATAAACTCATTGGAAAACTCAAGTCTAGCTCTACGTCTGATCTTTTCTTCTGTCTATTTATTTCCTCCTCCATAATCATATAAAAGTCAGACTTGACTTTATGTCGAGTACCTCCATCCTCCACCTTTTCGTTTACATCACCTTCAGATCCCTCCCTCTCTTTCTATCCGTCTGTCTGGGTCGGTCGGCAGACGTTGTTGTTGAATGGCATAAATTGTTGTTGTTGCCATAAGCTGGTCCACGTTTTCGGGGGGATATATTTTCGATGACCATCTCCGAAGACGACTGAAGAAGAAGCGGAGCCGTAAACGCCGGCGCCTTCCTCCTTGTCGCCTACCGATGACATTAAAGACACCACAGACGACCCTAATAAATCACCAACGCAGGCATCCAACAACCAGCTCGAGGAAGAAGAAGACGAAATGAGATGCTGTGGAAAGAAGGCTGGAGGAATGACAACAACAACAATTGGGAAACAATAAGTTGCACATTTTTCATGAATGAACTCCTCGGAGAGGTGCATTCATTCACTAACCATTTTTTTGGTGGTTGTTGCGAAAATCGTTGTCGAAATTCTCCCGGTGGTTTTTGACAGTTTCGAGTGTGCTTTATTACTTCCTCCTCGACTTTTCGTCTCGATGAGATGTCCGTCTGCGAAGATGCCATCCGACGGATGGTGACATGCGACTTGGAGACAAATTTGTAATTGGAAGTGACTTAAGTCACTAATTTTGAAATTTGAAGATTCGGAGTTTTTGTTGAATCAAGTTGATTCATCGACGATTGGAAGACCGTCTTTCGGACTTCGGCAACTAATTACACGAAAACGTGAACAAATTCCAGAGTGGCATCCGCCAGCCAATGATTCACACACACGCGCAGCCACGGATGACATTATCACCCGATGGCGGTCGCTGCGCGCCATGTAAAGAAGTAATTTACGCGCGAGTCGACGAACACTTTGATTCTTTGATTGCACCGCCAGCCACGCTGGAATGAGCGTCCCTCAACAGCGGAATACTTAAGCGTACTTAAGCGCAATCGTTGAAATTCCCCACGAATTCCCCATTCGCGGCGCTCTATGTCTGCTGATTGTTTCCGGTCCGGTCGGAGTCCGAATTTCTTGGCGGCGGCGGCGATGATGATGGCGGGACGGTGCTTAAGCGAATGTTTAGCTTCTTGTCGCCCTCGGGTCGGGACGCGTCTCGGTGAAGGATTATCGCCGGACCTTGGCGCAAGAACAACTAACGGGACGACACGAGGTGATAAGACCGGCGCCACCAGAAATCTCTCTTTCTTTTGGTGTCTTCGGGTTTGGTGCCGGTGGCCCCTCGTGCACGACGGATTATGCCCAAATGGCTGGAGATGATGATGGTGGACACAAAGGCTGGTGGGCTGGTGGGTATCATTGGGTCCTATAGTGACCACTCCACTCGAGTTGTATTCGTGATCGTGAGTTGGGCTTCTAAGCAGTGAACCTTTTTTCGAGGAGTTTTAAGGGATTACAAGGTGATAAAAGTTGACTGACTTTTGAAGGGTCCTTTGCTTACTGTAAATCTTAATTTATTTTGTTTCGTCAAGAATTTTCAAGTTTTGCTTCTGGAAAATCTTCAAATCTTCATATTAATGCTGCTATTAACTGCTATTCAACGTATAATTAAAGGAAGTCATGGGTTGGGCTACATGTGTAATTGTTCTTCTCCCAGAATGTTATTCATCTCTGATATGAAAAATCTCTTTGAAATCAGAATAATAACAATTTCTTAAAAATTTGCTGTTTTTAAATTTTATAATACCAATTGTATGAATCTTGCAGCTCATATGTGAAAAAAAGATCTAATTGGGTTATCCAAGCGCTAAACTGGTATCATTTGATTATTTCTTAGGTTTGTTATAAATAAAATGTAAAAAATCAAAAAGAATCGCCCGAGCAGGGACTTGAACCCTGGACCCTTGGATTAAAAGTCCAATGCTCTACCGACTGAGCTACCCGGGCTACATATATTTTTTTACCTGATATAATTGCAACTTAGATACTCAATAAGTTTTTAATATAAATTATAACCAAATTAAAGGAATTAAATATTTATCCAGGTATTCAATTAACTCAGAACTGTACTTCTAAGCTGATACTTATATCAAATTTGTTATAAGATGTTATCTACTTAATCATATGTCTGAAACAAATAGCTAAGATTTCATTCTGGAATACCGGAAGTAGCCAGAAGAAGAAGAGCAACAATATAGAGAATATAGTATTCTCTGTCATTAGTACAAAATACTCAGTGATAGATTTCTATCTCAATGTTATCGTTACTTTATAAAAATTAGGACACATCGAAATCTTAAAATCCGGAAGTAATGTTTTCGCAATCAATTAAAACTCAAAGTTTCAATATTTCTACGTGATTGTATTATTTTCATTTTCACTCTAGTTTATCACCACTTTTCGAAAATTGTTGTTGTGTTATTCCTTAATTAAAAATAAATAATCACCGAAAAGTACCGCGCCTTTATAGGTATACGATGCAAACTCTAATTATCTATCTATAATCTTCATTTTTGTAGAGATTATATTAGATAAGAGAAATATATTTTCTCTTAAGGGTCAATAAATTATGATCGAATGTCTGCAAATTTATTGAAATATATAATTTCATATCGTTTTATTAACCATTTTCAACATAAACGTCAGTGATGCGTTTCTCCCATATTTGCATTGAGGAATTTGAAATTGTGAAAGAGGCTTATCTTAACAACCAATTTAGATTAATTTATGAATTTTGCTATTTATGAAGAATGCATATTTATAATTTTCCTTAAAATATTTACTTTCATGTATAAAATCCATGCATCAGCAAATTTCAGTTATGTATTCTCATTTTTGGAAATAATTTTGAATTATTTGATCAATTAATTTTCCAGGATGTACAGACATTTTGTTGATATTTTGAAATATGTCAAACTTTCTTTAAAAACTTATTGGTAATATTATAATATTTACAGAATTGTTCATATTGCTTGATTTGTTTATGCATTTTTGGTAATCATAATCATAAATAGACAAATTATCAAAGACAAAAATTTGCCAATTAATTTTCATATATTGTTGGATTGCATATCTATTTCCAATTGCCAAATCAACAATTAAAATAGGTTATAAGTCCTTCGAATTTAATGATAATCCTGCAACCAAAAATATTATTGCTAACCCATTTTTGATATAATATTAAAATTTCATAATATGAACTTAACTAAAATTGCAAAATTCTGTAGAATTCTATAAACATGATATCAATGATATCAAGATATTAAATCGATTGAATAACTATAGAATTTACTATTGCAAATTTTCATTCAATAAAGATTGATTATATTACAAAATTTAATTTGTTCAAAAAATCATTTTCCAAATTTCTGTTAATCCTGGGAACAAATTTATTGTCGACAAAGTTTTGATACATTATTAAAGTTTCATATTATGAACTTTTCCAACATTACAAATTCTGCAGGATTCTACAAACTTGGCGCAAGGATTCCTCCAACATGAGGAAAAAAGCAATCGATGCACATTATAAAAAATTCTTCTTTAACATATTTGATTAGCGACATCGTCGCTTGCAGTCCGTTTGGGTAATCCCCGAGGGAATTCGACCGAAGATAACGCGCGAATCGTTCGCGAGCAATCAGCATAAATTCGAGCCGGACGAGAGCAGCAAAAATGCGCTCTTATCTACGAACGAAAATGAAGATTTAAAAGCGACACGCGTAATTTTTAGCCAATAATTATTCTTTTTCGCAGCACACACGAACGCGTTTCTTCATTTTTTCGCCGCGAAGACGCGGAGGAAACAACAAAGTCGGAGGAAACTCGCCAATATATGCAAATAAAAAAAGCATCGCAGGCGCGCGCGCGCACGCTGCAAAAAGAATGCGAAATTAAAGGGTAATGCATTTTAAAATGCCGATCTTTAAGGCAACGAACGGCAGCAACACACGAAGAAAGACAGCTGAGCACCATCAGCAGCTTAGCATCATCAAGAGCCATCCTCTTCTTCGTCTCCCCATGTCCGCATTTGGCTATCAGATTGTTCATCTTCGCATAATTACGTGCGCTTGTTTCGCCATCAGCGAATCGCGCGCAACAATTTTCATTCCCCGGCCGCCGAAGATTTTTTTTTCGGCGCATCCAACGTAATGATTATTAATGCACTAATTGCGCTCGAAGGAAGCGCCATCTGCATTGGTAGCATGTTTGTGTTTAGATGGGACACTTTGTATGGTACAAAACGTTCGCGCGGGTCGTCTTCTTCTGCGGGCGCGATATTTAGTTGTCGATCTTTTCATCGACGGTTTATACGACCTGTCGATTTTTATAGATGCGGTGATAAATTATTTTATGGCGCTGCCATTCCGTGAAGAGCGAAAAATCGCCGCGCAGCGCGAAATACAATCCGCTCTCGATTTTGCGCCGAAGAAATTTGCGGCCCGAAATTGGCAGCGAATTAATGATTGGCCCGCACGAATCAAGGCCGTGCATTGCACAATCTCGAAATTCGTTTGTTTTGCGCCATTCGATCGTCTAACGGCAAACAAATCGCCGAACGCCAAAATGAGAATGATGGCGAATTATTTATTCGTAACCTAAATGCAAATTGAATTCGCTTGTTGGCCACTTTATCATCATGAAACAACGAATTCTATGATGAACAACGCAAGCAAGACAGCAGTGTAATTGCAATTTTGCTATAGTCATTTCAAAATATACAGGAGGGTACATTATTTTGCAAATTTTAAAACTCCTTTTTTGACATCAAAGATCTTCAAAGTATTTTTCCTGGCAAAGTTTTGTAATCATTCTATTGTTTAATTTTCTTTGAAAATTTTGAAAATAATTCTATTCTTGGTACCAAATATTAACAAATAAGAATTTGTGACTTGTTTGATCAATCAAATTGATCAATAGTACAAAAAACGATTTCAATATTGTTAGAGAACTAAATTGTTTCTTTCTTTTTGGATTTTCTTGGGAAATTTTTGGAGATTTTCACCCTGTATATGATCATGTGCATGTGATAGGAGGCAGCATTTTCCAATTTGCATAATGCGTACTCGCGCACTCGTACCCGTTTATTTTATTCATTATATTGGCAACTCGCGACTTTTTTACGATTTCTCTCAATCGTCTCGGCAGAAAATTGCGCATCAAAACTGTCGTGCACTTATGATTGGTCCTGCGTATCTCTTATTACACTTATTATTACAGCGTTTCGCAACGATTTTTACTGGCTTTAGTGTTGGGAACGCACTTAAAAACGCCAATTAAATGCGCCATTCGAGTCGGTTGCGCGCGCACGCATTTTGTTTGTCGTAAATCGCCAGCGAAAATGCGCAATGCGAAAATATCAATCAATTGATTTTTCTGCGAGCTGCACACTCTTGTTTTTTTCTTATTTAATGAAAGTGATTCACTGGAATCACTTATCATTCGCTGGCTGGCTAATGATTATGGCCACTTTTTTGCGCTTCTAATGGTGAATTAAATGCGCCAAATGCTCGTGATGAAATTGCACGATTGGGTCATGCGTCCAATAAAGAAATTTATCATGGGAAAATGTTTTCTGTCAAAGTTATGCAAGTTGTGGATATTCAATTGGTATTGAAAAGTATGGATGCAAAAGTTTTCTTAAGTTACATTTTTGAATTTATTTTAATTTCCTTATTTTCGTTATGTCAAAATCATTGTCTAATTTATTTTTAACTTCAGTTTTATTGCCAATTCCTGTGTTTTCTTTTACGAGCCAACATCTTATCAACAAGTGCCAAAATGTTGGGTTACCTCTGTTATAAAAAAATAATAAGTATACATTGAATTTTCAGTGTTAGTTTTGAATATTAAAAGTACCATTGTTTGATAGCATGGCAATTAAGATTTTTGAAATAAGACAAATTTCAGATAATTTTTGAAAAAATTGATGAATTTAATTAATAATTTACTATTATAGCTCTCTGAAAGAATATTATTGTTTACGACTATTTTATAACATTTGTAATTTCGTTAGTAACTTTAGAGTCATGAATTTAAACATTATTTTGAATTTTTTTTAAGTAAGATAAAGCAGCATCCATTTTCATTCAAATCTAGAAGTAGAAAAAAATACTTCAAACAAAAAATCACATTTTTTGTGAAATTTTTAATAATTACTGACAATTTATCAACATTTCGATTCTTATGTGAAAGACTTTTTAAAGAATTAGCAATAATTTAAAATATTTCTGTTGTTTTGACTCTAATGCACCTTCAAAAATTGGATACAATTTTAATTATTCAATGAAATCCATGAAACAAAAAGGAGTTCTTTTTTGGATCTATTGTTAGGAACGTTACCTTTTGTTAAAAATGCAAGATCTTTAATTGCATCTGCATCAAACTAATTATCATGAGCCAAATTTTTTTTTGAAATTCTAAAAATAAGGTGAACAATATTAATATTCATCAAAATGTTCCTTCAGAAAAAGATTCCTAGTAAGAATTCGCAAATATTGATTCAATCTTAGGTGAAATTTGTTTTAAGATTAAGAAATAATTACAACATTTTTGTTTTGATTTGTGGTTAATGCTTTTTCAGAAATAAATTGCATTTTGTAGATTTTGGACCATAACTGAATAATGAAGATCCATAACTTTTTATTTTGTAATACTATTTTTCAGAATATTAAAACCATAAAACAGAAATTTTTGATATCTTTCTATAAAAAAACACTTTCATTTTTAGTCACATGTGAAAAACTTGTTTTTGCACACAAGATAATATCAGTTTTTTGGATATGATAATAAAAAAAACTTGAGATGAACACTAATTAAGAATTTGGAACTATTGCAAAATTTGTTTAAAAAATAATAAACTCGAATTCGCCACTTCATACAATTTGTCCCAAAAAATTGTCTTCTTATTCCAACAATAATTGATTCTAAACAATTCTAAACTTTCTAGCAACAAATCAATTACTAATAAAACTTCAACATCTACAATCTTTCATTCCATTGAATGACATGAAACTAATCCCCAAATTATCACAATATGTCAACATCATCTTTGACACTAAACAATATCATCCTCAACATCGAATTGAACAATACAAAATTTTGACACGTATGCTCAAGATATTTGCGAGCAGCCACCATCATCGGCTTCTTGCATTCCCCATTGAGATACATTCGCGAAAGTGCTAACTACGAAACGTGAACGTTGACACTATATGCCTGCTCCCGGTCGAACGCATATAACAAATATTTTGTTTGTTTGCGTGGGTTCCACTCTCATGCTCGAACTCCTCCAAAAGAAGACCATACACTGCGTTTACACCCAACATTACAACAATCTAGGTATGCGCAATAAGGAAGCCACCTCATAATGGTATGCAACCTTAGTGTATATTTGGTTGCGTTCCTCGACTGTCCGCCAAGCTTATGGTCTTCAGCCGTCTGTTGTCTTCGCTTATGAGTCCGATGCCGCCGGATGCGTTCACCGGCAGTTCGACAGTTAGCACCAAGGTGCTAATTCGATTCACGGTGGCCACACAGCATCTCTTCCATACTCACACACTTCTGCAGCAAAGAACGAAGTCTGCAACATTCATTCGTCGATTTCGTCTAATTATCACCTATTGCCAACCGTCCATTTGTGCGTTTCACGGTGGCAGAATCCTACAAAAAAAAACTTAAAATAATATGTTTAATCGTCGATAGATGGCGCCAATTCAAAAATTTATAATCGCCCAGATGAATATTGCTGATGTTGTGTTGGTTATCAATGCGATTGGGTGGTCATCCACCTCGTCCTCTCTGTCGATTTAACGATCATTCCAATTGATTTTAACGACGTCCGTCGGTGATTTCGCTGACTCGGTATTTATCGATTACGTCCGACGCCGCGGACCGAACGGATTTAGATCGGTGCTGTCGATAAGCGCGGACAATTAGTATTCGGATGCGCTCTGATGTCATCCGACAATAAACTTTCGAAATGACTCAACAGGAGAACCGGCTGCATTCGTTTTAGTTTTCGATTTTTTTTAAGCCCTGTCGAAATTGGTGTAACTTCGGTGGCTAAATGTCTGGCCGACTTCTTGAGTTAACCGAGTTAAGCTAAGTCAATTGACAAGCAAGCATCTTACCCACCGACATTGCGATTGAAGCACTGTAGTGTGTAGGCCGAAGAAACGTACGCAAACGGTTTGTTTGTTTCGGTAGCTGTCAACGGTGTAAATGCATTTCGTTAAAAGCTAGGCATCCAACGCAACGCGTGTATAAACAAACCATCAGCCGCCTAGCTTTGCTCAGCTTCGTTTGCCGAAGCTTTGCAGCATCTTTGCCGCCTCTTTGCTCGTTCGGTTGCGTGTTTGTTTTATGCGTTTTATTCGTATACATTTCATGTGTTCAATTATACTTGACGCACTATACATTTTACGTTTTAGTTAAGTAACTTCAATTTCGAGCCATGCTTCACCAACGAAACGACGTGCAGCGATGATTAAAGCGCTTTTCTGGTGCGTTTTTAATCCAAACAAACATTTCTGATCGACGCGAAATGATTGATCAACTATAGGCAACAATGTATATTGGGTTGCATACAAACATCCCATCAAAAGCTTAAATTTATCGTTAGCTTTATATTGATATTCTCGTACTGTATTTAATAATGTAAGATGACTGATTGTTTGGTTGTCTACCAAATATCAAAACTGTCAAACGAACCAAAGCATTACAAAGGAAGATTTAAACATTCGCGACTTCGAAATGACACGAACACCGCCCGGTCATTTCGCTTCCGCCTGTCAGCAACGCCAAGTAGCAATTCAATTAGAAAATGCACATAATAATAATTAACGAGCACCAGCTTATCAAATCTAACTGTAATTCTTGTTATTCATCATCATGCACGCCGAAACATAAATTAAATGTAATTGCATTTGACAGGCCGCAAGATAACGTCCATGCGGCACATTTGCACACAGAGATAGATGCGCCCATCCGGCAAATAGATGGCGACACATGCGAACATGTTCGGTTGGCTGCTGTTCGGACATTTGACGATGACTTTTAAATGAGCGGGGTGGCTCCAATGCAAATCGGAGCGCCATAAACGCCGTCGCGATATCACAACGCAACATGGCTGCCAGCCAACAATCTAGCCAAAAGGACATTATATAAATGCTTCCTTCGGAGTTCATTATGTCCTGATTTTTTGCCAGCGGTGGTGGAAATGTTTCGTGTGGTCGCTGATATGCAAATCGGTAATGTATGCAACTGAATGTGCGTGCCTGCTCGTGTGCATGCGCACGTACAGGCGCATTACTTCGACGTGACTACTTACTTGTTCTCGGTACGCTTTGCAACTTTACCGCCGCTTCTTGAGTTCTTGGCGGCCAACACCGTTATCGTGTTCGGTTCATTCCACGCCCGATAACGCTAAACAGCCGACGAGCTGCAAAATACGAAAGCTACAATCGGCCATCGACGATGGACATGGGCATACCAACATGTCTGCTGCGTTTGTCGTTAAAAAAGATTTACCACACTCGCTGGTTGTGTTACCTCTTTGAAATTGATCACGTTTAGCCGTTAGCGCAAAATCAAATCAGTTCAAGCCCAGGATCAAAGGAGTCAAAGACAGGCAACCGAATATACAACTCCACTGAAAAAAAGCAGTAAAAAAAATTAAGATAGGCAACCGTATACACACTATAACTGAACGAAATCAAAAATGATACAATAATATGCCAAAAATGCTAATTAAATATAATTATTAATACATTTTTGAAAACTTAATACTAATTAACAAGTTGATACATTTTATTGTTATTATTTGCATTATAATTTTGAGTAAAATAATATTTAATAATATTTTATAGTGTAATTTCATTGTTTTACTATTTGCACACGAATCACACGTTCGCGAGAGCACTGCTGATGTATTTTTAATAAAATTGTGAAAACAAGTAAAACTTTCATTTGATTGTTTTATCCATTCTCGCTCGACTCTACTTCGATTGAAATTTTACACTGGATATGTATTATATGCTACCTCCCTTGTTGTCATCACCATTTGGTTGCCTACCATCGTCGTCCATGATAAATTACAGCCCATGTGTGCGTTGATGCTATTATTTATTGGAGCGAGTGTTTTAAAACAAATTGTTTTCCATATTTCTCTTCCCTTCGGGCCGCAACAAAAGCCTACGAGAGGAAATGAGAAGGAGTGTGTTATATCAAATGAATATAAATGCGTTTTGTATTTATTTACATGCTCGTCCTATTTGCATTCGGCGGAAAATGTATGGAATATATAAATTTATTTCGTTCGGGGCGAATAATACCACAAAGTGAATACATAATTGGTGGACGAATTGTGTAGCTACAATGAAATTGAGTTAAATTTATTATTTATTTATTTATTATTCTCTTCGTTCATTCGCGTCCATCCAATGTGCATTAGATGGACAGCCCCGAGGCTCGTGTTTTCATGTTATGATTTACCTTTTAAATATTCTTGTTTTCTACAATTTGATTCATGCAATTTAATTCTATTTTATAGAGCTTTTGTAGTTTCAGTACAAATATTTCTTATGTGGGGTTTCGAATGAAAAAAATAAAAATAAATAAAGATGTAAACTTTTGAAAAGTTTTGAAGAGCTTCAATTTTTTCTCACCAGGTCGGCGACTCTTTCGTTCGAGCTACATATTAGGTTTGTTCGTTACTTGCACTATTTCTGCACTTTTGCACTTTTTGCACTAAAACCGTTCGTTCGTCAAGTTATGACGTCATTAGTTCAACCTTGTTTTTGTTCGTTACCTAAGGT